>JAGFPH010003877.1:56273-80297 GCA_018207615.1 Philaenus spumarius | reverse complement strand
CTAACGTCCATTTTGCATCGACAGTTTCAGACCCGCCTTCCATATACGTATGAAGTCGATGCAAATATACGCTGATCCGGCTTTCCCGATTAACATCAAAGCGGAAACCGGTACAAAATAATCACAGTTTTTCTACAACAGAAATACAAATTTTACTAGCAATAAATGCACTATATCAAATAACTACACTGCTCTTTCTTGGAAAAACAACAGTTGTCAAATGACATATTAAGTTGTTTTTACAGAAAACAAGCTGACAAGTGGGGCTATTTCAAGTAGAAAGCCGCCGGCTGACCGCCGTACATGTTGCCACATTACCCACGTAACGAAGCTCGTGTTCTAACTGTTGTATGATAGAAACTACAATAGCAAATTTTTTCAAAACATACTTTTCGGAAATTGTAGCTTTTCAGCTACATTTCTCTCGATTACATGACGCACCTGTCCTAAAAATCAAAACTTTTCTCGCAATGCAACTTTTTGATGACACGAATTAAAAAGTATAAAAGGTTTGGACTTTATTCGATTTTTAAAGTGCCAAACTATGTTTATTTTTATATTGTTAACACACCATTAGCATCCCACACTATTAAACTGTAAATTTTTCAAATTTCAAAGATTTTCGAGCATTTTCAGCTATTGAAACCACGGTGTAAATGAATAGGGTGCTCTGAAAATTTCACTCCTTTCTAGGCCCACTCGTCGTTTCTATCCTCACACAAGATGGCCGACCTGGCTTCACTTCCCACAACGTACATGCTAATGGCATGACCAGTCTATTTAATTCTGTGGTCGATGGTCCGGTCACCCTAACGACATATACCCAGTTAGATATAGTTTCTTGTTTGTTTTTAGGCCAAAGTAGATTTTTCTGAAGGACAAAGTAAACAACAAAATTGTAAAATAATATACGTTTCCAACGACTTCTAACCTCAAACAAGTCATACAGCCTACATTAGTTCCTTCATATTTTTAGACCGAGTTACCACGGACGAACTGGAGGAATTCCAGGCTGAAATATCGATGATGAAGAGAGTAGGACGTCACGCGAACATTGTGACCATGTTAGGGTGTTGTACGTTGAAACAGCCGTTCTGTATGATCATGGAGTACGTACCTTGTGGAGATCTGCTGCAGTACTTGAGAAGACTGAGGGAGGAGTACAGTGTACGGAGACGGTCGAGGAGATATTCCGAAGATACGTGAGTAGTCGACTATACTGTTTCTGTGTCATCAAACAAATTGTCAACATCTTTACATATACTAATATAGCCCAATAAAACCTCACACTTTTCTTAGCTGTTATTTTGATTAGACTGTGATTGTTGCAACAATTTAGAACACAGCTGATGCCATTTCAGTAAACATAGAGCAGTTGACAGTTCAACATCGTGCTTTTGTTATCGAAGCTTTTTGACAAATTTTCTTAGGTAAGGTGACCTATGCAGTGACTCTTATGGAGACCTAAGGTCGAGAGTAGTGAATGAGCATCGATAATCGTCCCCAGAACACTTTTTGGTTGTCATTAAAAACTTTATATATAGTATGATGTGTTCACACTAATGACTGCATTTTACTTCCAATTTGGTATTCGCGTTGGTTTTCTAAGTCGCTTAGACGAGTTCGTCTTCCAAAAATTCAAAAACTGAAGGCACTTTATTTACTGGAAGTAACATTGTTTTGAGATTTTTCGTACTAGAGTGAAACGTTTTTGGGGTTTTCTACAAATATTGTTTCTTAAACGACCTTATAGCCCGTCTGGTTTTATTAAAAATTAAAATACCCGGTTGAAATACACGTGGTGGGATTTTATCCATGAGTTTGTCCCCTGCGACCGGAGCGAAGCATCGCTTGAACCGGGACTAGTAGAGGCTGAGGTGCAGCCAAATCTACAAATATATTTCGTACACGGAAGCAGCTATTCAGTACCTTTGTGAGTAGACCAATTTCACAAATAATTGGTTGAAACCCTAAAACAAATAACTTAATTTTGGTTCATAAATTTGGTCAGTCGTTCAGCTGCTCGATCGAATTTGTTTCACAGTCCGATAAAATATCTATATAAAATTCAAGAAAATAATTTACAAAATAGAATTTTTCAACGTAATGGACGAATTGTTATTTTATTACGATTGTTTATCTACAAAAACTGCTATTTTAAATCTAGGATTCGTCCGGTACAACTTATTGGATTGCATGCTACGTTCCCGAATGTATTAAAGACATATCTCTTATGAAATCGCTTTAATACAGAACATATACGTCTTTCAGATTATTTGCCGTGGAGAATAAGTTCCAACTGTCCTAAAAGTAATGGATGGATGTTTGTGTGGGCCTGGTACATTGGATCACGTGACCGGGTGACATACCTACCCCCCAGTAGCGCACGTAGGAGTAAACGTAATAAGTGGATATATCCGTCGACCACATCCTTACGGATTGATTGTACGCCCGTTATTACAGGACTGCCTGCAGTGTTATAATCCGTACGTCTGTATTTTAATTACGATTTAACTAAAAATAATTCTATCTCGAAGCGAAACAGCTGCGGGTGAGCAAATTTCCAAAATTACGTTTATATGTTTTCAGGTTTCAACCAAATGTTTGTGAAATTAGTCATCTCACGAATATATTAGTAGAATTTGCTCCACAGCATCCAGCTCCGGCTCACGCGCTGCTTTGTTCTGCTATTAGCGGAAAAACTCGCTTATAGGTTACTTCGGATTATAGACTACTTCGCTTCGCTCACAGCTGGGTTCTTTTACAAAATACAGGGTTCTTTTACGTTTTGATCGATTTCGTGGGAACCACTCGTATATTTACATTTTTACACTGGATTCCACGTTCACCGAGCAGTATGGAGCGCCCATGTTAATCAAATGGCAGTCTCACCGATACTAGCCGTAAAAAAACATCAACTCAAGCGCAACGCTTCTTTATACACTGAATGAATTATTTTATTGCGATTAGGCCTATATTTTGTTTAGTTTTGTCTTAAACTTACTTTTATTTTTTAAATAAGAAGAGTTCAGAGAGCAATTCTTCAAAGAAAACAGGCCCTTTGAACAATGTACGTTAAATAATCTTCAATCATGTGAAAGAAAGAAATTTGAAATAATAACTAACGCAGTTATTAATAAGTAAATAATATTTATATTGAACTCCAAACGTATTTATTTATATCTATATAAATAAAAATGAAATGCTGTTCGTTGGTAAGCGCATCACTTAACCAGATCAGCTGGACCAATCTGGCTGTTTTTTTGTTTTAACATTTTCGTAATAGTCCGAAAACATGATCTAATGCCATCTACATCTTACGGATTGTTTATTTTCCAGAGGCACCGGCTCTACTTACATCACTCCAGACACACCGCGGACCATCACCATGAGCCTTTCCAGCGGTAGGCCTTCTCTGTCAAGCAGTAAGTTCACAAAATACACACCGTCTTGGGTAAGGAAAACAGTGTGTTTAACTCAAAAACTCTTTATCCTGTTAGGATGAAACTACTGCGACGGTAAGAAATAAAGGCAGTGACAAGATTTTGCAAAACTTCCCTCGAATGCAGGGTGATTTTGTAATACGAAAAGGTAGTCTTGGAGGGGTTCATATTGGTCAAAATAAGAAAAAATTCCTATAAACACATGGCCGGAAACCCTTCTTTTACCAGATATCCGCCATTTTTTTTTTTTTTTAAATAAATAGTTTATACAATTCATTGTAGCCTATTCCATTGCTTTATTTATACATAAATGGTTATAAATACCTTGTATGTCTCAACAATCCTTAAATTTTAAACGCAAATTGTTTCGTCGTTTCACTGAGCATCTTCACGATGGCAAACACAAAACACATATTCTACATAATGTAGCATTCACAATGGTTCAAAGTAGTTTAAAACTATACAATAATACTGCATAAAGTCTACTGAGCTTTTCCGGTTTCTTGAATTTTCCTCTTCTTTTACGAATTCGAGTGGTGTACGTACGACTTCGCGTTCTCGCGCAAGGCCCGCAGGTGCCTTTCTCGTTACGTTTTCCGGGAATGTCTTCCAGTTTTTCCAACTCGCGATTACCTTTTCTTTTATTCTGTAGTCCTTTGCGAAATTGTGTACTAGTAGCCATTTTGTGAATTTTCCTTTGTTTTTCTTGGAGTTATGGGACTTATAAAAGTAACGATTTTTCTGTTTTATTATTTAACTAATTTCCCGAAATTTATTTGGTATACTGGGTTTTACATAAATTATTCTTCTCTACTACTTTAACTTTAATTATTATAATCTTTAAAAATTTAATTTTTTGATTTATTTTTTTAGGGTGTGTAAACTCTCACCCTTTTTCCTATAATAATATTTAAACTTTTCTTTGACTTTCCTATAAAACTTTCCTTTTACAAATACTTGTTACGATTAAATTTAACTTAACTTTATTTCTTTTATAATTAATTGACAATTAAAATTGACGATTTTAACTAACTTCTATAATATTGAAAATTCGTTATTTTCTTATTCCACCTTTCTTTTAGGTCTATTCTTTATTAAACCAAAAACACCTTTCTTTCTGGCTTTTGAGAAAATTTGAAATTTTACCTTAACTTTAGGCTTGAATTACGTAAGAATTATTTAATATTACGATTTGGGAATTGCAAGGCTGACACACCCGTGTTTAGCGTAATGTGTTTCCTTTAGAAAAACCCAAATACAGAATATTCCTGGATCCTGGTATTCCCTAAGAAATCATTAATTAGAGGCTAAATTCTTATTAAATTTCTGAACAAGTAAGGGTTCAACCGTTGCTTCCGTAGATAACGCCCCGCTCGCCCCAACTTGTTGAAGGTTGTTGCACTACATACGATCAAGATTCCATGTTGGCCTAGAAATATCGCTTTACACAAAATTTTTGTAAACATTTAAACTACCGGAATTACACGGGTCCTGACCGTTGGACCCTTCTAAACACATATGTTATGTTTTCTTTACAATAAAGGTTAGAATTAATAATAATCTCCATTCTAAGATTTTAAATAATGTTAAATGACCAAATCAAATTATTTCGTATATTTTATACCATCAGTTATAATAAATTGGAAAAATCAGCAATGCTCAGGTCTACACTTTAATAACAATCTAACCTAAATTTAGAAATAAAAATAGTTGTTTCAAATTTTGAAATCAGCTGTTAATGTAAATATTTGAGCAAACAGCTGATTGCTGTACCAACACTAAACATCTATATATATAAAAATGAATTGCTGTTCGTTAGTCTCGCTAAAACTCGAGAACGGCTGGACCGATTTGGCTATTTTTGGTCTTAAAATGTTTATAGTAGTTCATAGAAGGTTTATATGTAAAGAAAAGTTTGAAAAGTTTCCCGAAAAAGTTTCAAATTTGGAAGAAACTGAACAGCATTTATTGTATGAACTCAACACCATAGCTCACAAAAACAGCTGTTCGTATAAAAAGCTTATGTTTGTTTACATGTATTACCATAGCAACATTACTTAGCAAATTTATAATCTCTTTAATACTCTTCAAAACCAACAGCTTTTTAAGGTTAGATTGAAAAACTATAAACAAACACGAAAAAAAATGCTTACAGAATTATAATTCAACTCAAACATTGGTTATTAAATATCTATATAGGCCTACTTAGAGATATGCTGCTTAAAATATTGTTTATATAAAATATATCATAACTATGAAGTTTTTAATACTTTTCAAAACATATTTTTGCTATCAATAATAATAATAACGAACAAATTATTTGACACCATGCATAACCATAAACATACACGAGTTTAAACATATTTTATTGAAAACTAAACAAACCATCTGAATTAAAGTAAATGCCATTAAAATATCACATTCGTAGCTTTATTTTGATATATACTGTATATTGTATATTTAAATACTAAACAATATAATATATCTTATAAAAATTAGGCCTATACATTTAAAATTACAAACTCTATTTGAACCAGTTTGTTACATCCTAAATTAACGCGGATGTTACAAAGTGATTCAAATATCTTTTCTACGATCCCCAGCTAATTTAAACCCTCGCTAAGAAAGGGTTAAAAGAAATTAGAAATTTTAGGGTGGTTTAGGGAGGGGGGTCAAAGTTACTAAAAATCCCTATAAGAACGAATTGGAATGAAATTTGGTGCGTAGCTTCCTCTAAGGCCGTAGGTGCTCGCAACATTGTCAATGAAATTAAGTGAAAGTCAAACTTAGTAAAAACTATAAATTAAAATGATATATATAAAGCTTTTTCATGTTAGATAGTAGTTTACAGGAATACAATTTTCAGTGCTTTCCTAAATAGCGTAGACTTTTTTTCATGACCACAGTAGGATACGCACAGGTATTCAACGAACACTTAAAAAGAATTACAATTACGTCAAAAAGACTGAAAATACCATCAACCACGGGCAACGCCGTACGGGTCAGCTAGTATTCAATAATTATTTATTATGGCGCTCACCTAAAAGTTAGAAATACAAATAATTGTTTCAAAGTTTGAAATGAGGTGTTAATGGAAATATTACAGCAAACAGCTGATTACTTTTATTATTATAGCCAATAAACATATTTAATAAAGCTCAAATTTTTGTTAATTATTTAGTATATTTTTTGTTGTTTTTATGTTCAATAGATGCTACGGTTTAAAAAAAAGTATACAAAAACCTGTTAGTATTCGAATGTAATGTTGCGTAAAAAATTCAAAGTAATCGGTAAAGAACTTTCGTAGATTTAAAATGTTGAACAAACGAACATTTAAATTTTAATTTGTACTATAGATAACATTGTTAATTTATAAAAAAAAAAACATTTTTAGTTAGATTACTTAAACCAAATGGAATAAATACCCTAAAGATTAAATCAAACAATAGCGAAGCATTGCCGAGTCCACCAGTATTACAATACAAATTGCCTTTAACTAGCAGACTTGGGAAAGTTAATAAAAATATTTAACTGATTAAAGTTAAAGTTAATGTCTGAAAAAATTAACTGATTAAAGTTAAAGTTAAAAAAAATTAACTGATTAAAGTTAAAAGTTAAAATACGGCACGACATAAGGTTTATTAATACGCATGCGCAACGTTTAATTTGATTGATCTCATTCTTTGATTCAAGTAAAGCTAATTCAAATACTTTTGTGAAATAATAATTTACAAGTATACGGTTCAATTCTTTGATTTATTCTCTACACTTTCTTATAATAATATTTCATTTTTGAGCAAAGGATATATTCCTAAATTTAAATTACTATTCAAACTAGGCCTAGTTTTGTTAGCAGTCTTGTAGTAGGAACATAAAAACTGGCGTTTTCAAAATAAGAAATTTGAAATTGATAAATATTTTTATACAGTTCCTTTTAGAACTAAATTATACAAAACTTCTGTACGTTTTGAAAAAAATATAAAAAAATGTTTACTACTTTTTATGTAGTTCTAAAGTTGAACCTTTTCCTTTCATTACTAAACATTTTTTGTTTCTTTAGCTAATAACTTTGTAAAATTTACATCTATAAATTTTTTACTGGTATATATGAATTCTTTGAACCTTTCTCTACAAAAAAGCTATGGAACACTTTCAAACTGGTATATAATTACTATATTTGGCGAATTTTTGAAAATATGTTTGCAAACGTATACCTGAAAAATCAGAATCAGTAAAAACTATGCACAAGTAATTTTGACCCTTTTTAAAGACACAACCCTGTATATAGCCATCATAACCTAATATCAAATTAATTCAGAGACAGTTAGTATTAAAATGGCTCAACTAAAAATTAGGATCACTGAAGTAGTAATTTCATTTAATGGAATAACTCTTTCGGCAATAAAATTATGTTAATTCAACTAACCTTTACATAACCTTTTTAAAAACATGCATTAATAAAAGTTTTAATAAGTTTCAGAGTGATACACAAAGGCTAGAGTAAAATGTATACAAACTTAATATTATTTTAGCTGCTTTTCAAATAAATGAATATGAATAAAATATTATTTTCAAATATATACACACTATACTATTTTTAAAAACCCATCTGAAAGAACTTAATACAGACAAAAAGAAGAAACATTTTTCAAATAACCCATAACTACACGAACCAACTTTCCTCTATGTATAAAAAAATGTTCTTGGGTTGTCTTAATGGTTGGCAATATTATTTTAAATAGGCTAGTAAGTTAATTATTTACACATTTCATAACCAGATCCCTATTCATGAACATTATTAGTACAAATGAATATAGAAAGTAAATACAGCCACATATAAGCGATATAATTTTTGTGAGTAGTAGGCCCCTATAAAAGTTCACTTTTAAGAAATAAGGTCAACTAAGAACTTAGGACTTCTTGCTACTTTGGTTAAATTGCTACGGTGGAACATTAATTTGTTGTTAGTTTACTATAAAAATCTTACATTTAAAAGTTAAAGGCTACAAAAAGTATAAACAGAATAAAACGAAGTTTTATAAGATCCAAAATAGAATAGCCTACTGCTCTTTTTTGAATGGTCATGCAGCAGTTATCATCCTTGTCTTGTAAAAAATTATAAATAATATGGGAATGTTTATTATGGGAGTATTAAAAATGTCAGTTAACTTTATATGCGTATTTATTAAAATATATAATTTGTTTGCTAAAAACTATTTGTGTGAGCCAAAAATATCTAGGCTACATATTCCTATTATGATTATTTTTACAATTGGATAAAAAGAAAGCTGTTTAGTCTATGTCTATGAATATTGAATCATTTCGACATGCTGCTGGACCAATGACATTGTAATTTCTAAAGTGGCAATGTACTAAATAAATAAACTTAAAAAGTTAGATAGCTTTAAGAATTAGGCACAAAGGATTGAAACAGATGCCCGAATACAATTTGTGAAAATTTTATGAACTATCGTTGTTGAAATATTATTTAAAATACAATTACGAAAGTCAACAAAAGAATACGATGTCCGTATATTATTAGAGCTAATTTTATAAAACGCCGGTATTAAAACGCAATTTAAATACAACAGTGTATGTCCCCGAAAAATCGAGGCCCGAATAAAATATGTGCCAATTTTATGAACTATCATTGTTGAAATACTATTACAATGACAAATGTATGCAAAAGAATACGACTTCCGAATATTATTAACGCTAATTTTATAAAACGCCGGTATTAAAACGCAATTTAATATACAATAACAGCTTATGTCCGCGAAAAAGTCGATGCCCGAATACAATTTATAAAAAATTTATGAATTTAAAATTATTGAAATATTATTTAAAATACAATGACAAATGTCAGAAAAAAAGAATACGAAGTCCGAATATTATTAGCTCTAATTTCATAAAACGCAATTTAATATACAACAGCGTACCGGTATGTCCGCGAAAAACCCTATACTCCCGAGAACAATAATTTGTTCTTATTTCTATCAAATACCGGCGTTAAAATTAAAGTCTGCGAAAGGGTTATTTAAATGACAATTGGAAAAAGTGGAAATTAAATGTCGCTATTTGCGGGAATGAATAACAAGTAGGAGAAGTACCTAAAACAAAGGCACTTCGTCGGGACTCCCACAGAAAACATAAATCACGGTTAACTTTTAATCCCGAAAATGTTCAAAATATTTTACCCGAACTAAACAAATAGAATTATTATACTAAAATAATTACGCCAAAGCAAAATTTAGAATCAAGACGTCTCTGCAGAATGGAGACGGTCTTGACCAAATAATGTCTTATTATGCTTACATACTGCGTATCTATGATACATCACTGCTCTTAGCTCATGCGCATTATAAAAAGGGATGTTTTTTTCGTATCACTTCTCACTCTCATGTTCTCACAGATTCCGTGCGTCTAATATGCAAAAGACGTTGTAAACTAAATAAAAAGTTTTAATAATGTCGATAGTAAATCAAATTGAGTAAATATAATAAATAAGGTAAAGAACATTTGTTTTTTTATGTAAAATAAATTAAATATTCTTTTAACAAAAATAACCGCTAAAAATAACGAGTATCCGTAAGACCGTAAAATATCAAGGGATTCCGTAAATCTTCCGTAAACGGATAGACAACAACTTAAAATGGCTAAAGGACAACTTACCTTTAATTGGTTCTTAAATTGGAGGCAGAAGTTGCTGAAGCCTTGATTGTTTTAAATTTTGGTAGGCCTAAACGCAATAGGTATTTAAATGTTAAACTATTTCCCTCCCTTGTTATTTGTTCATAAAAGTTTGAAATGCATGGCCACAATAAAGACATAATAAAATTAAAATTAAAAAGTAAAAAATTAAAATACTTCTACACTAGACCTAACTCACTTTTAAAAATCACTAACTCACTAAATAAAATCTAAACTGTGAATCACTACAACAGGGCAAAACAATTAAAAAACTTATACAAACAAAACTATCCAACTGTAATGCCAAGCGTATACCCGAGGGCTAATTGAATGACGATGATGGGCGTGTTGACGGAGTTGTTTTGTTTGTTTACGTTACTCTAGGTAATCTTTACCGTTAGTTCTATCTTTCTTTAGACACCCCATCCCTTCCGGCCGGAAAATAAGCAATGGCAATAACCTAAACCTAAGCTAAGGAATATTGAATGTTGTCTCGCCAGGCCCACCCACCTTGCCGGCATTTCCATTGTGACGAATCTTTCCGGGCGTCCGCCAAATTAACTGAAGTTAGTTTTAATCGTTAACCAATATTTTAACGATTAAGAGTTAAAAGTTAATCAGTTTTAAAAGTAACGATTAAGTTAAAAGTTACCCATATTTTTAACGATTAATTTTAATCGTTAATTTTTTTAATCGTTAATCCCAAGTCTGTTAACTAGCCACATGTTGTCCCAGCTGGCTCTGCTTTTACTTCTACTGCTTGTGTTGTTAGTGTTTAGTGTTAAAAGTCCGCCTGAAGATGTCAGTGTAACGGCGAAACGTGTTGTATTAAAAAAAGAATGATTGTTGAGATTCAAGGTATTTATAACCAACAACAAGGTGTTTATTTATTAACAATTTATATCTCAAATTGTTAAACAGACTGAATTACGTTTCTCATCGATGTAACGACCTAGTTTGTAAAAAACAATCCGTTTTATAATAGAGTCGTTTAAAAATTTTCATTGAAAAAACTCAAAAACCGTAAATCTGTCTAAAAACAGCAAGTTTGTACAGCCCGTTTATTGGTGTACCTGTTAAAACTTGGAGCGTAGCTAACAGTAAAATAACTCTCCATATTGACAAAGCTTATGCAATGATGGATTTGCCAATTTGGTACGTTGGCCTCATGTTAATAAGCAAGTAATTTTGTAAAATTGAGATTTCCAGGACTTGATTCAGGGAGATCTGGAAATTGTTTCATTATCTTCATTTGGACCCCAAAACATGTAATCTCAGTTTGCACCTTCCCAGGAGGAGAGCATAAAGTTTGGGAGCCATTAAACCGCACAATGTTAGCAATTTTTTCAGTTTTTTTGCTTTTATCTTGATAACGGTGTGTTTTACAGAAAAAGTTATTCTTTTTAAAATTAAATTGCGTTAAATTATGCGTGGAAAGAGTACCTAAGCATCAAATTTGGTTCAGTGGTACGGCGAAAATCGACAGTTAAAAGATGTAATCAATAATTATCCACCATGAATATTAATTACAATTAATTAGGTTCAGCTCACATTTGTGTGGACTTCCACTTAATTTGGAACTTAATTTGGAAATTCGCTCAACTCGGCGTTAGACTTATTTTAGACTTTGAGCGTCCTGGAGCTCTGATTGTAGATACGCCCCTGAGGGGTGGTTGAGCTATTTTTAAGACAATAAATATTCCAATTACAGTATTCACCATCCTAGGAGAAACAATAAAGGAAGAAGCACTTCACTTGTTATGAATGTTAAAACGAGTGAAGTTGTCGGATTGTTAAAATTGGATTCACTCAACCTAATACACTGAACAGACTGTCTTCTGTAATAATGTTTATGAAATGAAAACTTAATTGAGATCGGTCGCTAAGAGAAAACATGCAAGAGTTCCAGGAATCACCCGACACCGAGTACGTAATAAAGTAAAGCGTATGCGCCACAAACTCCATTTATTTACGTAGAATTGTTATTAGAATTTTACGACGAATAAATCAAACAATGCAACCACGGTACCCAGATATGTTTTCCATAGAATAAATTATAGCGCTGAAATAAGCCTACTTGTTAAAATGTCTGAATGTTGGTTGTTTTTGTGGTATGAGTTATAGAAGTAATATTGGCTATAATATGCTATGTTATCGGTTTTGAGGTTAGAAATCGTTAAAAAATTACGCGTTTTAAAAATGTTCTTTGTTTACGTGATTCTCGACGGCCTGTAAAGCAACTTATAGGCCTACAAACATAAAACTACGCCCTAAGTGGGCTGTTGGTCTGAATCATTGAAAGATTCAAACACAATCATAAAAATGTTAGTTTCTGTTAATTCACTAACATTAAAGTTTACATTGTTTTAGGCCTTCGTTTCAACCACTTATTGTCGAATTTCCATGGCACAGATAAGCTATTGCAGTGACTCTTATGGTGAGAACTAAGGTGGAGAGTATTCAATGAGCACCGATCATGGTTCACAGAACACGTTTTGTGGTGTCATTAAAAATCATATAATTTACGTATATATGTTTTCGCACTATAACGTCCGCATTTTAAGTCCGATTTCGTAAAAATTTAGTAAAGACGTCGCGTCGGTAGTTCGGATGATTTCGTTAGCAAAAAAATCCAACAACCGGAAGAACGTTTTTTGAACGGCAGTAGACTAACTTTTGTTTTGAGATTTTTCGTACCCGAATGACACCTTTTTGTGGTTTTACCTACAAAAATAAAAGTAGGATATTATTCTGAACATTTTGTTTTTACATGACCTTACAGCTCGCTTAGTTTACCCACAATCGACCAGAACGTAAATACTATAAAAGCACGCGGTTAAAATGTTATGTTCCGAGCCCGACGGCCGAGTTTTTACGCTGCGAGCGAAGCAGTCCATAATCCGAGGCCTTTAGGTTGACGCCTTTGCGGAACACAAAGCGACTTTATCCGCTACGAGATGAAAGAAGGTGGAAGCTTAGGTCCGAACAAATTCTAGTAATATATTTCGTTCACATGGGCAGCTATTCAGCACCCTCGTGATTGGATAATTTTCCCAAATAATTGGGTGAAACTCTAAAACGCATAAACTTAATTTTGGAAATTCGCTCACCTCACGCCAGCGGTTCAGCTGCGTGGTCGAATTATTTCAGGCCGTTTCAAAGATACGCGCGATTAAAACGTCATGAAATTTAAGTTTGCACAGAAAAGATAAAGCCGTTTTTGACTGTAAATTTTGGCTATACCACTGAACCACACTGATTTAAATAAAAAACCCGAACCACAAAACAAGGAACAAAAACAATAACTACACAACTAAATTGTAAGTTACGTTTAGTACGTTACCCTTATGTACATTTCGATGACATGGTCATCATCCTCAGAGGGTTTTAACACTACCACTGAACTTAATACCACTGAACTAATTTTAATACTGTAGGTACTCATTTGACGCATAATTTAACGCACTTTAATTTTAAAAATAATAACTTTTTCTGTACGATCCGCCCTTTTCAAAATATAAGCAAAACAGTATTAAAATTATGGCTCCCAAACTTTATGCACATCTCCTAGGATGGTGCAAATCAGATTACATGTACTACATATTAAAACGATTTTCAGATCACCCGGAACCTTTTTTTCTAGTTAATTTTACTTTCCTAAGTAGTATTTTTGAAAGGCAACGTAATCTCGACAAAAGTAACATATGATTTTCTTTCAGACGATTGGCCTTCCGGCGGACAGTCTCCACTATGCGGCAACTTCTTGCAACAGTTGGAGTACGTACTGGACCCGAGAGAGCTGCAGAGTTTCGCCATCCAGATAGCGCGCGGGATGTCGTACTTGGAGTGCAAACAGATTACGCACAGGTGATTTATAAGGCAGTGCTTACTGGATTGTAACTGTCATTGTATTTATTGCCAGTAAATCTTCAAGGTGTTATCGTTCGTAATTAGGATTTCGCAGAATTTATATCAGGGCTGTCCAACTTCGAGTGGCCCCAGGGTTGCACAAATAACATTGCGGTTGTAAGGGCCGCATTATAAAACACTTCGCATGCAATTTTATCAGATATTTGTAATAGGTACACCACACCAAAACGTGTTTGTTTAGTTATATTTACTTATTCAAAAAAAATTATTGTTAAGTTTGATTTTCACTAACCAGTGTAAAAACATTAATATAAGTTTTTGCAAGCGAAGCGACTGAGTAAGAGAATTATCAGGCAGGAAACATCTATATTTTGACTTGATAAACGTCATGTTGGAAAAGCAGATTGCGCAACGATCTACTAGAGAAGGTGAGCCATGGCCTTGAGTTGCGCAGTAGACTCGGAGTTGGTTCGAGTGGTGGGGGTTCAGAAAGGCTCAGTATGTTGCCGCGCTCTGAACAAAATACTTCGATCTGGAAGCCCGTATACGGGTAAATAAATGCATTGTCTGTGCGCGATGTCTCTTCCCCTCCAGCGGACTTCCCCTACTTGCTTAAATTCTTCCCTCCGTCTAATGCATCTGAGAGCTCACGCTATATCTGACGAATTATACCCAGCATTGAGTCCGTTATAAGGCCTCAGTTTCGCAAGTAGGGGTTACGTTCTCCCGGGAGTAATCATTCCTATTTCGGTTCTTCCCTGGTAAAAACGATCTGACTTCACACAATTCCAGTTGAAGGTCTGCTCTGTTCACGTACTAAACAGAAATAAGTGACCGAGTAATTACAGAAATGTTTTCCTTGGATTTTGCGTAAAGTCGCTAAACCTGTTTTCGAATTCTGCAATTGTGTCGGCGTATTTTATTATTTGAGTCAAAATCCTTTATTCCTTCAAAGTGCTTTTTACAGCTTGACGACTTGGAAAGCTTAATTTTGTTTTGAAATCCTCTTATGTCGTCATATAAATTGGCAATATTCGGATGTTTTCCTTGTAGCGTTAAATTGAATTCGTTAAGGTGGGATGTCATGTATGATAAACATTCGCATCTACAGTTTGATTTTCCAGTTCTGTGACGGACTTTGTTTAATTTTTAAGGAAAAGGGGAATTTTTTGCATAGAGCGGAGAGACGTTGGAAACTGATTCCGGTGTGAAGTAACAAGTCCCCATATGTATGCTGCCTTGTATCCATTGCAAGTGGCGTCACATAGCCTCTGTATTTTATGTGTCTGTCTGTCTGTCTCACGAATACGGCCAAACGCCTTCACCGATTTTGATGATTTTTTGCACGAATGTTCCTTATTCCTACGCCGAGCGAAAAATGGCGGCCGGACCGTTTCTTTCAGTGTAAGCTTTTTTCCAAAGCCAGTTTGTGGCTTAACCGTAAGTCGAATTTAAAAACTAATAACTTATGCGAGTATCAAACTTGATTTTCAACAAAATTGTATCCTTAATTTTTTCCGTACCTCTAACGGTAAGCTCAAAAAATGGCCGTAAACTTTAAATTTGTTAAACATCGTCCAAGTTTTTGTACTTTAACCATGTTTTTATACGTTTATTTTAAACCAATTCAAAAGTGTTCCATAGATATTTTGTAGATAAAATTAAAAAAATTCATATATGCCAGTAAACAAATGATTGAAGTAAAATTATCAAAATTATTAGCTCAAGAAACAAGCATGTTTAGCAACGAAAGGAAAAAGTTCAACTTTAGGCCTACATAAAAAGTAGTCAAACATTTTTTGTAATTTTTTCATAAATGTAGAAAAGTGTCATAATTTAGTTCTAAATAGAACTGTATAAAAATATTTATCAGTTTTTAATTTCTTATTTTGAAAACACCAGGTTTTATGTTCCTACTACAAGACTGCTAACAGAACTAGGCCTATTTTGAATAGTAATTTAGGAATATATCCTTTGCCCAAAAATTACACATTATTATAGGAAAGTGTAGAGAATAAATCAAAGAATTGAACAGTATACCTGTAAATTATTATTCCATAAAATTATTTGTCTTAGCTTTATTTGAATTACAAAATGGGATGAAACAAATTAAACCTCGCGGCGATAAAGGACATACAAAAAAAGACCGTTGGACAGTGTGGGAAGTGTTGGTACATGGGTTGAAATCACTATCACGAAGCTTTAACATCGTTTGTTTTCATTATATCTAATATTGGTATGTGATATGGAACTGTAAATAAATTGTTAAGTTTTAGTTATTTAATTATTTAATTCTATGTTTCCTTCAATAACGTGATATTTTTAGCTATCTCACGCATTATTAACCTAAATAAAACACAATGCCCCCTAAAAGAAAATCTTTAGCAGTTAAAGCTCAAGATAGAAAAAAAAAACGAGAACTAAAAACCCCGGAATCGCGGGAATTGCAAAATAACGTTTCACTGGCTAAACCTTCTGCTTACTTCCTTATTGGCACACTATTTTTAACCTAAGCTTAAAAACACATGTTTTATTTCAAGGAGCGAGGTCTACTATTCACAGAAGTACTAGTTATTGGTGTAGGAATGACTCAAGTGTATATATTTTCGTTTTTTAAGCATATTTGCATATTTTTGCGGGCCGCACAAATGTAGTTGCGGGCCTCATGTTGGACAGCACTGATATAGATTATACCACTAACTTCAAACGTTTACGTAGTAAGCTACATCTCAGAGCCGAAACTGAGAAATCAAAAACACACACTATGACAAACACAGAAAACACACACTATGACAAACACAGAAAACACACACTATGGCAAACACAGTAAACACACAATATGACAAACACAGAAAACACAAACTATGACAAACACAGAAAACACAAACTATGACAAACACAGAAAACACAAACTATGACAAACACAGAAAACACACACTATGAAAAACACAGAAAACACACACTAAGACAAACACAGAAAACACACACTATGACAAACACAGAAAACACACACTATGACAAACACAGAAAACACACACTATGACAAACACAGAAAACACATACAGTTTACAGTAGTTCTAAAATGTTTTCTTTAACTCTAGGTTTAGGTTCCCTTAGCTTAGTCACGTGATAACTTGAGTTTATTTATATTCCCGAAACGTTGTGTACTGATTTTAACAGACAAATAATGGCAAATGTCCGAATAATATACATATATGTAAATAAAATTGAAGTGATTTAAAAAAAATAACACATTTATACATTTTTTGTCTGTCTGTCTGTTTGTTTGTCCGGCCTAATCTCCAGATGACTGAAACGATGTTCACAAAACTTGCATTAACAGTAGAGGATTTTTCAGAGAATATTTTCGGCTACATTTTATTGAGAAAATATTTAAAATTCCTGTTAAGGGGGCACTGAACCCTAAAAATGGCCAAAAACACATTTTTCTACCATTTTTTTCTTTGCATTTTCTAATTCACTATGTTTTTCTGAAGAGATTGATATATAATAAGCAGGGAAAATGTTACTCTAACCCATTCAAATCTAACGATAACTAAAAGCTTGCACACAATTTTTAATCACTAGTTCAAGGGTTATAGAAAGCAAATTCAAATGATAAAAACTTACCGTGAACAAAAACTGAAAGGCCTATGGAACAGAAGAGTTTTAGTGTAAGCAATTCAAACATACTATGTATACTAAGTAATATAAAGAAATACACTTGCAAGATTTGCTTAGCAACTGATGTGGTGTTTGTTTTCCTTTGTGGGCTGTTTTCCGAAAATTTTATTTTTACGCGTTTTGAATCACTATCTCAAGTTCTAGTAGAGATATCGTCTTGATTTTTTTTATTTTGAAGATAACATTTCATTCTATGGCCTCTAGCATAAAATAGTTGAAATGTTACCTGTAAATATTTTTTTTCAAAATAAATAATTAATTTTTAGTTTTTTAATGTCCTCTACAAAATAAAAAAACAACTTTGAACCTATCTTTCATATTTCTTGAGTTTGGCATGCCATAGTAAATGCTTGTTTTTTATGAAGGGGGGGGGGGGGGGGGTGAAAGGTCTAGGGACTTGAAAATGTGACAAAAGTTAATTCTTACTTATACCAAATCTTTAAAAAAATATGGTTATAATTGCTTGAAAAACTAAATAAATCAGTTTTATGGTGGAGTGCCCCCATAAAAAATTGTAAGAAATCTTAATATTATGGGCAAATTTAGGGATGAATTTTGTGGACAAATGTTGGGGCTTTTGCATGTCTATTTAGATCTATGTCTTATATTATGTACAGGTAACAGCTATTCCCACCACCCAAGAATCCACGTGCCTCTGTCCTAATCAATCATCATTTCCGTAAAAACTCCTATTGAAAAAATGTAAAAATTATGGATAAAACTAGTTGTTTTGTGGACAAATGTTGGGGATATTGCTCGTCTATTTCTATATATTTCTTACATTACAACATGTCACAACTACTCACACCACCCAACTTAGATCTAAGTGTCTTTGACAAGTAATCATAATTTTCGTAAAATACCTATTAAAAATTTGAAAAAAATTTATAATGTTGGACAAATTAGGGATTTTGTGGAGAAATGTTGGGGATATTGCGTTTTTATTTCGATATATTTATTACATTATGTACAGGTCACAGCTACCCCTAGCACCCAACTTAGATCCAAGTGCCTTTGTTCTAAATCATCATTTCCGTAAAATTCCTATTAAAAATTATTATTTTTAATTTGTAATAAATTACCTTCTTACACGCTTCCTCAACAAGGGTTAAATTAACTAAATTACAAGTGAAAAAACATGGGCCAAGACCGGGATTTGAACCCAGGACCTTTGCCTTTCCGGGGCAACACTCTACCACTGAGCTATCCTGATCCTCCAGGTATAGCAGTAAAACCGTACAAGTGAGATAACATCGACCAATATCTGGAGGATTAGGATAGCTCAGTGGTAGAGTGTTGCCCCGGAAAGGCAAAGTTCCTGGGTTCAAATACCGGTCTTGGTCCATGTTTTTTCACTTGTAATTTAATTAAAAAATTATGAACAAAATTAGGGATTTTGTGGTTTGCATTGGTATCGCCATATGTTACCGCAAGGGATGGCGAGCGAAGCAAGCAGGGGCAAAATGACGACATACAGAGAACACTCATTTACTGGCGAACATTTAAAACCTTCATTTATTTTATACAACTGCAATACTACTCATAGATTTTTGAAAGCACTTTGGTACTTTAATACAGTTTTTTTTATTTCAACTTAAAAAATGAATGCCTAAAGAAAACGTTTGGTTACAGGGACCTGGCTGCTAGAAACATTTTAATTGACGGAAAGAAGACCTTGAAGATATCAGACTTTGGCCTTTCCAGGTCGGGCATTTATGTGAACACAAAAAAGAAGAAAGTTCCTCTGAGATGGCTGTCTGTCGAAGCGATGAAGGATAGCCTCTATTCGAGTAAAAGCGACGTCTGGGCTTTTGGCATTGTCCTGTGGGAGATAGGCACTCTGGGTACGTACATGACACGAGTACAACTTACCTGGTTTCGATGAAACTGTTGATGAAATGGCATATTACCACTGAAGTAAGTGAGTGTACAAGTAGTCATGGCGATAGTTGGGCCGTAATATGGGCTCTTACGGGACGTTTTTACACCGAGTTACGACAGATGACGATATGGTGTTTTTGATGACCGTAATATGCACAGACTTCCGACTTGTTTGATTTTTTCTCCGAGTTAAGACTAATCACGACGTCATAAAAAACAAGATGGCTATAATCTGTCGCAACTTGGTGTAACAAACTATACGAGTCGGAAGTCGGTGCACAAAACGTAGTCCCATAACTCTCGCCATTACTGCTTGTACACTGTTGGTACGTTTTCTAATACTAAACAACATAATTCGACCACACAGCTGATACGCTAACGTAAGTTTAGTGAATTTCCAAAATTAAATTTATATATTTTAGGGTTTCAACAACAAATTTGGGAAGTTGGTCTACTCACGAAGGCGCTGAATAGCTGCCTCTGGAGGAAATATATTAATAGATTTTGTTTGGATTAACGCTCTACTTCGTTCCACTCGCAGCGGATATTATAATTTACAGTGTGGTGAAAAGCACCGTTCATAAATCGTACCTAAAGTGTTATTCCAGTCCTTGATCGAATTTCCGCCCCGCCTGTCGCCTGCAAAGGAGAACACGATTGTGTACCGGAAAACGCCACTTTCGTTACTACTGATGAAATATACTATTTCCATTTTACTTTGTACTCAAATAGTTTCGGAAAGTGCGAAGCTCGTTATAAAAGTTGAAGATTATTAATTTAAACCATTTTCTATCAATTCATCAAAATACATAAACAATATCAAATATGGCCTATTCGTGGCCTATTCGTTGGATAGGTTCCATACCCTACATGTACCTATAAAGGTTTTTGCACGTCAGGATTCGAATGCGCTATGTTTTATATCTGCAAAAAAAATCTAATAAAATGTTAGAACTAATTACACTTATGATTTTTTCAAATTTAAATAAACAGTTCATATGTACTGTGACGTTATTTCAAATAGCGCTATACCATTTAAGCCAAAACATAAATTTAATCTAAATTACAACTTCATAAACTAGACACTCACTCCACCTAGCGTCTAACATAGGCAACTCAGTAACAGCTGTCACTAAATACAGCACCGCGCATGCGCAGGGAGCAAGCGGTGATTTGCACTAAGTCACGTAGTCAAGTCTCGTTCTCTTTTCGTTTCGACTTACAAGCTACAATGACCTTCGAAAACCACACGTAATAAGTTAACACTTTTGTCAAGTTAAAAGTAAGGTCAAAATAACAATAAGCTTAAACTGAAGTAGTCGTTTCGCAAACAGTGCAGAAATTAAAATAGTGTTGTGCAAATGTCGTGAAGTGAAGTAAATAAATTTTAATGCGTGACGGCAGTAAACCGGTCATCTTCTTAATTTGCAACATTTCTGACCGCCGGAAATAACCATCTCTCTATTACCAGGTAAAGATTTAAACAAACTTATTAAACCTATTTCATTATTATAGCAAACTCAGGCTATAATAATGTATACTGTCTGAATTTAATTGTAACTATATCTCTACACTTTACAGAGTTATTTTCCGTCATAACTAAATTTAGCCTAAAATAGCCTATCTTTTAACATCGTTACATAGCCTATAAGCCTCAAGCAAAGTGCAGTTTAAGATGTAGTAGCCTTTTGAGCCATATAAAAGAGAAATATATTAATAGTGTAATAGTGTCTATTCAAAGCATTTCTGTAATTAATTTTATAAAACCATAAGTTACAATACAGTTTCATACATGATGTTACAATGCAGTTTTATACGTGATTTTAGACATGACCGTTTAGTTCTGAAACTAAATCATGTTGTACTTTGTTCGTAGTGAAACCACTGGTTCAAGAATCAGCTGAATTTTCATCATGAATTGAACTTTGGACATTTCTGGTACTCCACCGTCTTCGAAAAGAACAATTTGTGTGCAATAATAACTTAAGCGCAATGTCACTGATCACACATAAATAATACCAGATTTTTTGAATTAGAAATTACCATTTTATTGAAATAAATTAACCAACAAAGGCTATTTTTTTTAATATCTAACTAATCTGATAAAGGATATAATTGATTTCTTTCTTTATTAAACAATATTTGGATGGGATAGCTAGCATTTTTTGACCTACAATCCCAAAGGTTTCATTTCAAAATTTAAACCTTTTTTTATTACATGAGAGACGTCTCAAAAGAAAACATTAAACTCCATTATTTTTATTTAGTATTAAGTTTGGCCAACAAAATAAATGTTATTGACAAATCCATGGTGAAATTTATCTAATTTTGTAAATTTAATAAACTGTATTTTTTTATTTATTATAAATAGGGAGGGTTTTTCAAATTTTACTTTCGGGGAGGCATCTTTTTTGAACTTAACAAAAATTAATATTGTAACAGTAAATGTTTCTTAAATTCTTTTCATTTGTACTTAAGGGCATATCAATTTTTAATTTTTCTTTAAGGGCATATAAGTTTTTTTTTAAGTATATTATTTTGCAGTAAAATCTAATAAACAAACTGTTTATTATGTGAATTGTATTTATTGTTATTTCCTGTAAATAGCTAACTCAGGTGTTTGAAATCAGCTTTGAATAAGGTAAGGTTTTTTTAAAGAGCATTTTTCTTTGTAAAATCTTTAAATTTCATTTTATTGCTCTTTATGTATGTACCATCTTGGTCTTCGCCCAGTACGCATTTCCATATCGTTATTACTCTTTTGGATGGTACAGTACGTAAGGTCGAAAAATATTTATATTTATTCAGTGTGCGATTCGTATTAAAGCCTACATACATACATATAAAAAATCAATAAAAAATTTAAAAAATACTGAGCGTAGCTCGGTCGCCCAGGTATTTCTTTTTATATCAGCTCGTTTAATAACTTTAAAACGTGGATATTGAATTTGTGGACAGTAAATATAGCGTGGGGAGGTTGATAAGTTGGGGAGTTATGGCTGAGAGTGTTTGTTTTATCTACGGACGGAAACGGTTTAAAACATTCTAAGTTAATTTTGTCACTCACGGGAGTGTGGAGTAGCTGCATCCATTGAGAGGGGTTTTAAGTCCCTCGCGGTTCCGAATAAAACACATAAAGTAAATATTTACATACGGGTTTATTTTTTGAAAACTTTCCACTTATATTATTTAAAATGCGATAAGAGTGTTGATCCCGGCACAGTTTTTTACCGTCAGGGTCAACCTTAGAAAACTTATTTACTAACTCCCAAAGTCCACCACCTTCAACCGTATAAAATATGTAATGGATACGTATGCTTGTAATACGTCAAATTAAAGCCGTTTAAAAACCATGAACTTTTGTGGTGAGCAAATAAAATCGGTTAACGCATTCGTTTGCCGATGGAGTGATATCAGTACGGACGAAATGACAAAGCGGGAATTTCCCCCACCCGCTTGGTCGTGTACGGGCCAAGCGATCTACTAAAATAATTCGACCACGCAGCTGAACCTCTGACGATGACGTGGGTTGAGTGAATTTATAATTTAAGTTTACACGCTATAACGTTTCAACCAACTATTTAGGAAATCGGTCCACTCACCAAGACGTTGAATAGCTGCCTACGTTTAAGAAATAAATAAGTAGAATTTGTTCGCAAATCAGCCTCCAATCCCGGCTCACGCTCTGCTTCGTTCCGCTCGCAGGATAAAACTCGCTTTGTACCGCGACCTCGCGGCACAAGATTTTTGGCTGATCCGCTTCGCTCGCAAAAGGGTTTGCATCTCAGCCGAGGGCCTCGTAACAGAAGCTGCCCCATGGTTAAATCAACCACGAGGATTTGAACCATATACTTTTATGGTATTTTATGTTTCGATATATTTTGGGGAACCAAATGAGCTGAAAGGTCAAGTAAAAAAAAAGAAAGGTGAAGAATAATCTTAAATATTATTTGTTTTATATACACTCCAAAAAGTTTAATTCTAGTACCAAAATTTAAAAAAATACTTGTCAAAAAAAAAAGAGCTTGGGGTTGTTGAATTGTTTTGGCTGAAGAACATCTAACGTCACTTGGGCAAATTTCCAAAATTAAATTTATAACTGTTTGGGAAATCAGTCTACTCATGAAAGCGCTGAATATATTAGAAGAATTTGACTGCACCTCAGCCTCCAGCCTCGGCTCACACGCTTCTTCGTTCGCTGCGCTCGCAGCGGACAAACTCCATCGGCCTTGGAGCAGAAGCTGCCCTCACAGTAAAATCCCCACGTTTAAGTTTTTATCGATTTTGGGAAAACCAGACTGCCTATAAGGTAGCATAAAAAACCGAAATATGCAGAATAATCTCATACATTTATTTTTGTATGTAAAACCCCAAGAAAGGTTCAATCTAGTTTGAAAAATCGTGAAATGAATTCTATTTCCGTAAGATTGCCAACACATACTTACATACATAAGTA
>JAGFPH010003877.1:37589-48502 GCA_018207615.1 Philaenus spumarius | reverse complement strand
AATTTGAAAAATATTCAACTTTTTTTATTTTTTTTTTTTTTTTTTATTTAAAAAAAATTTCTTTTAGACCTAGAAAGTTTATTTTAGGTCCATACATTCATTAGACTATATGTTCAAGATGAACGTGTAAAAGTTTGATACATATATCACAAATAAGTATTGAAATACAGGTACATGAATATTGCCCGTTTCCCCATTTAAACACATGCTAAAAGCTTGCGACTACATTCTTCCCTTAAATGTTTTTAATCTGTACATATAAAAGAAGTCCTAACTGACCTATTCATAATCAACGTACAGCCAAAACTATGATAGCTAGATATTTACAATTTTCAGGATACCTTAATACCACTATGTCGAAGTGCACTAAGAAAGGATTTTAATATTGATTTTAATGTTTGAAAATGGTCAAAATACTTGGGTTCACTTTCAGCCCTATAACAGATAAAACAGCTGATTTAAATCAAAAGCTTTGCAACACAGTTCTAGACGTGGACTATTCTGAAACTTTACTAGTTTTATTTATACATTCACGTTCATTACCATATCAACCAAATTGGCCAATTTAGAATCAGGTTATTATTATTTACAACCAAAAGTTGTTTTTTTTGTTAGGTAATTGCAAATACCTAATTGTAGGAGGGGTAGGAGAGATGATATTAAAGTATTAGTTTAACTAATAAATATTATTATTATTAGCTAGAGGGAAAACTATTTGTTCGATTTCGAAAAACAAATTGCACCAAACACTTCAAATTAGGTTTGCATAGATGCACGAAAAAAGTGTTATTATGCACCAAAAAACCGAAAAAATCAGTTATTATTAGCTAAACGAGAAAATTTATAGAGAGATGCGGGTTTTTGCATATGGTAGGGTACATTAAGGGCTACAAATAAGCCAAATTTTATCAAAATCGTTAGAGCCGTGTTTTTATAAAAAAATAAAAACTGATTTTTAGGGTATTTTTTCCAAAAAGGGGGTTGTTTTTCAAAATGTTTCAAAACTTTTTTCGTGCATCTATACAGGCCTAATTGACTTGTCTGGTGCAAATTTGTTCGAAATCGATCGAATAGTTTCCTCTCTAGCTTTGTATACATACAGACATACAGACACACAGACATACAGACGACATTTTGAAGAAATAAAACACTTTTTTGGACTCAGGGGGTCCCAAAACGGATATTCCCACAAAAATCTCAACATTGATTTTTTTGCGATCATTATACTTTCTCTATACTATATAGTATTGCGAGAAAGTAATTATGTCAACTTGACTCGTTACTAGATCTACTTCATCAGTTTGAAGTACAGCTTTGCTGTGTCACATTTTGGTAATATTTTATAACTTAAAAACTTCCTTATGTGTAAAAATAAAAAAAACCTCTGTCATAATCAATCGTTATTCCCGTGAAAATTTCTTAGTATAAAATAATCTGTTTGCATTTGCTTCGCCTCGATTGCAGGTGAGCGAAGCGAGCGAGGGTGGAGCCGACTATTTTTTTTTATATCGCAGTGAACCCATTGAAAGACTTCCAGAAATGTTCTAAGTTTTAAATCATGCCTTCATGCACAAAGTTACTTCTGATTTTCTCAGACTAGCGTTAGTTTTTAAATCGACCAATACGGTTTTTGAAAAAAAAATTAAGATTATAATACAAAGGAATTAAGTTAAGAAACTAAATCTGTCAAACATGAAAAATATTGTTGATAAAATGTTCAATATTCATTTGTTAATGATTTTTAAAAGTAATTTGTCCAAACAATGTTTTATTGGTGATAAGAGCGTTCTCATTGGTTCAAAACGTTTCCACGGCAAAAATTCTTCCGCTCATTTAGGGTGTTTTCAAAACTGTATACCCCTCCAACTTTTAAACGGTTATTCGTGTCAAAACAACACCAAAAACAAAAAAGTCTTAAAATAACTTGTACGATCCAGGGTGTTCCATAAGACATTTGAAAATTGACCGCCATATTGGAAAACGGTGGCCATTTACAAATAATTTAACTTTATATATTTAAATTTCTCGTAAAACAAGGAAAGGTTCCCTATTTAAAGTTTGCTGTCAAATTTGTAGTTTACAAGATACCAAAAAAGACCCTCTGTAATATAGCTTTATAGCGCTGTATTGTATAGTGGAGTGCTGCAGCCTGTAGGCCCTTTCCAACCTGATTCGGGAAGTCAAAATTTGCTGAAACGTGCTAATTAAAACGAGTCTGACCAGTTGGTTCAATGAAACTGGCCTGAGGAGATTTAGGTATTGTTAGCGTGATAATGGACTTTATTTTCGTTTTAGCTTCATCTATGTAACAAATACAAGCTTTTTAGATCGAATAATATAACATATTCTTACCTTAACTAGTCACATTTAACGCTCTTAGACGAGTGCTGTAGTTTGGAACAGTGTTGTAGTTTAAATTTGTGCTGTAATTTAGACGAACGCTGTATTTAGGTAAGTGCTGTAGTTTATACAAGTGTTGTAATTTCAATCTGTGTTGTAGTATTATGTACTAGAGCTGTAGTTTGAATTAGTACTTTAATTTAGATCAGTACTGTAGTTTCAACCAGTTCTGTAATTCAGACTTGTGCTATATTTTAGATTTGAGCTGTTGTTTAGACCTATACTGTAGTTTAGACCTGTGCTGTAGTTTATACATTTGCTGTGATTTATATTTGTGCTGCAGTTTTGACCTGTGCTGTAATTTGGATCTGTTTTTGTATTTTATACTTGTTATGTAGTTTAGACCTTTACTGTATTTTAGACATCATGCTGTAGTTAACTTGTGAAGAACAATTTATTATTTTGATTACTAAGGTAAGAAAACCATATTTTCAAGTCAATGCTTTTATTTAAGTTACACACATCTGTAAATAGCATACAGGATAATAATTGTATTCTCGCAGAGCTTGTTTCGACAACTGAACGTCTTCTTTACATCTCGAGATGTTCAGGAGTGCCTACGAAGTTTGGATATTAGTCTGAAATTTAAAAAAAAAAAAAATCAAAATTTTTATAATTTTAAACTATATTTAGAGTATTTTGTATACATGGTAATCAGATTTTAATACAAAGAGTACTTACTACTTTTATCGTTAAGTAGAAAACTGAACTAGAAAGAATAAATATAGGAAAACACTCTTTTAAAACCACTCAGATTCGGACAAGTTTTACACATTACAGCTCATATAAAAATACAGCTTCTGAAACGCACCAATGCTTATTTAAAAAAAAAAAAAAAAAAAAAAAAAAACTGCTGATTATGAAGCATTAGTGTTTTACTTACCATCTCCTACATTCTAAAGTCTACTTTTTCAAAAATACATGGTTTTGTATGTTAACACCAAAACGTATAGAGGGCACTATTAAATATTCATTATGAGTTGAAAACTTGGTTATTCATTAATCTAAAGAAGAAAAATAAAGTTTGAAATAAAAAATTGCAACTTTTTTGTCGCATAATATTTTTTTGTTAAGTTAATGGTTTTCTAGATATTTAATACCAAACCTTTCAAATGGATGCCATTTTGAATTATGTGGTTAAAATACATGGGCATTTGTTTTTAGTTTTTATTATCTCCTAAAGCAAAACAAAATTTAAGTTTATTAATTAGTTTTTGAGATAGCAACTGACAAGTGAAAACAAAATGTTCTGTTGCTTAAAATAATTTGAGTGGTGCGAATTTCCAAAATTAAATTTATATGTTTTAGGGTTTTAACCAACTATTTGGGAAATTTGTCACTCACGATGGCACTGAATAGCCTCACGTGTACGAAATGTATTATTATAATTTGTTTGCACCTAAGCCTTCAGCTTATTGAGTTATTTCATTTGAAAAAGTCCTGTTTTTTGGCTCACCCTGTATAATATAAATGCCACTCTCATTCGAGTTGCGCCAATCAAATCAATCCAAATGTAAATTATTTCTGAAAAGCGGGCAACAGCATTTCTGATTAAGTAGAACAATTACATTAGGTTCTCTAACCTACATTTGTAATTCCTAAGTAGGCCTGAAATTAATCAGTCTTTCTAAATACTGCTATATTATAATTTTAGATATAATAGTTACCTTTTTGTCCTTTTGGTAATTTGATGTTTTTCGGCCATGGCTCATCAACCAACTGCAACCATATAAATGCATCAATTATTGAACTTTTATAAAAGATATATTAATAGATTTTTCACAATTTTTTTGTTGGTATTTTGTAGGCAGAGGGATAGGTTATCTGTAATAAAGATATATGTACTAATAATAATAATATTTATTTTTTTAAGCGAAGTTATTACCATCCTTCTCTTTCACTTAACCTTGAATTACAAAAAACCTCAAACATCCCCTAAAATAACTAGTTGACCTGGAAATGCTTCGCTATTAGTTGATTTAATGTTAAGGATGGTTATCCTATTTCATCCCTTTGACTTAAGTAATCAAATTGCAAAGATTTGATATATTACTTAAAAATAATATTAAATAATTTTAGATTTACAGTTTGTAGGAATTTAATGCAATTTATTTTCATTGTATAGCGGTAGCTACCTCATTTAAATCTTTTTTTGTTTGTACTGTCGATATTCTCTCTTAAAAAATCCTGGTACTAAGTACGGGTAAATTGTGAAATTTTAGTAAAATCAGTTGAGTAGTTTTTGATAATATAGAAAGTAAGTAGATTATTATTTAATTTTATTTGTACATATTTCGTCTCACCCCTTTAACTTAAGTAATAAAATTGCAAATAGTTTTAAGAATAATATTACACCAACTGCTATAAAATCGAGTGTATGTCCATACGTACGTACGTGAGTAACAATATAATATAACAGCTGATTTCACCCATCATATGTAATACTTAAACAAAACCTAGCGTAGATTATAATTTGGGTTTAAATTTTCAACTTCAATCAATATAATTGTGAAGTTGATTTTAATAAAATATGAGTTAAAGAACTAATGTAGGCTATAATTCGTTATAAGATTTGCTTTGAGGTTTTAATTGAATATAAATAAAATGTTTTATTATCAATATAGCCTATTCCTTTATACAAGTTTACCCATTCGTTTATATTAGAAAACATTCGTACATCTTCGTTGAACATAATCTGTTATTAATTTCTTCATTATAATATTAATAACTTATAAATGATTAATCTATCAATGTGAAGTTAGAAAGCAATTAGAAGATAATATTTTGTATCTTTATATACAATTTTAACAAATAGCCTACAGTGTTAAAATCCTTATAATTGTACACATTTACCGAGTTTAAAATAACCGTCAGCATAGGTAGGCCTAGATAAAGTCTTTTGTTTTTAAATAGTATTTTTTTAAATTATGTGTATCTAATTAATCTGCCTGTGATTTTTCACGGTTGCTTAAGCCTTGTATTACATAATTTTAGCTTTATAGGAAATCAGTTGTAAGGTTATTTTGTTTTCAAGGTGTTTTCATGTAACTTAACCATGTGAGATTATTTGGATTTCTATTATATAATTTGTCTGACCTTGCAAAATGATTTTAAGGTTAAGTTTCAAATTATGGGGGCTTCCACCAGATTCGACTCATGAATCATATATTTTGCTCGGCAAGTGAGCTAACGACAAATGAACCTAGGTTGAAATAATTACAGAGCTTGTCACAATATTGTTTGTTATATTATTAACATTTTCAAATAATCTCAACAGTAAATAATTCAATAAGATGCAAATTATAAAACAATTAAAAGTTGAAATTTGAGTTGGCCATTCTCAAATAAAACATACATTACAGTAACAGAACAAATTTATAATGTTAATTCATTAATAGTTAGTAAAAAATGTCGTAAAAACTATTCTAAATTCCAAGTCCATTAGTCCTATCTTCAATCTACTCCTTTTCAACAGTGATATCTAAATGAATGCTTTAAAACATTAACACATTTGTAATTTAACTCATTATTAATATGATTGAAATTTATAAAACATTGTGAAATTTTAATTGAATAGTAACGCTTTAAATTGGAATGAAATATAAATTACCTTCTGGCCTGTATAGATGCACGAAAAACGTTTTTGAAAATTTTTGAAAAACAACCCCCTTTTTCGCAAAAATAATCAGTTATAATTTTTTTATAAAAAAACGGCTCTAACGATTTTGATAAAATTTGGCTTATTTGTAGCCTTTAATGTACCCTACCATATGCAAAAAACCGCATCTTTCTAAAAATTCTCGTTTAGCTAATAATAATAATTAATAATAATAATAATAACTGATTTTTGTTTTTTTTTTCCAAAAGGGGGTTGTTTTTCAAAAATTTTATAACAGTTTTTCGTGCATTTATACAGGCCTACTTGACATGCCTGGTGCAAATTTGTTTGAAATCGATCTAGTAGTTTTCGCTCTAGCTTTGAATACATACAGACATACAGACATACACACAGACAGAAATGTTGTAAAAAACACTTTTTTGGACTCAGGGGTCCCAAAACGGATATTTCCACAAAAATCTCAACATCGATTTTTTTTTACGATTACTATACTTTCTCTATACTATAGTATAGTAAGTAAAATTATACACATTTATCTAATAAGTAAAATAAAACTATAATAAACGGTACCAGGAACTGGCACATACTTTCTCACAAACATATTAAAATTATTAAACAGATTCACTGTTACTTGTAGGGTGGGGTAGGAGAGGTGATTTTTTATTACAGTTGGAGATTAACTAATAAATATTATTATTATTATCTAGAGAGAAAACTATTAGATCGATTTCGAACAAATTTGTACCAAACACGTCATCTTTATAGATGCACGAATAAACGTTTTGAAAAATTTTGAAAAACAACCCCCTTTATGGCCAAAAAACCCCAAAAATCAGTTATTATTATTATTATTAGCTAAACGAGAATTTTTAGAAAGATGCGGTTTTTCGCACATGGTAGAGTACATTAAAGGCTACAAATAAGCCAAATTTTATCAAAATCGTTATAGCCATTTTTTTATAAAAAAATTATAACTGATTATTTTTGCGAAAAAGGGGGTTGTTTTTTAAAAAATTTCAAAAACTTTTTCGTGCATCTATACATTCCTACTTGACATATCTGGTGCAAATTTGGTTGAAATCGATCGAATAGTTTTCGCTCTAGCTTTGTGTACATACAGACATACATACAGACATTCAGACATACAGACAGAAATTTTGTAAAAAACACTTTTTTGGACTCAGGGGGTCCCAAAACGGATATTTCCACAAAAATCTCAACATCGATTTTTTTTGCGATTACTATACTTTCTCTATACTATAGTATATACACATTTATCTAATAAGAAAAATAAAACTAAAAGTAAATTATGCTTCACTATATACTAGTAGTTCTGTGAACAGTAGACCTCGCTCGTTGAAATAACAAATGTGGTTTTCAGCTTAGGTTAAAAATAGTGTGCCAGTAAGGAAGTAGGCACAAGGTTTAGCCAGTGAAACATTATTTACAATTCCCGCGATTCCGGTATTTCTAGTTCTCGTTTTACTTTCTCACTATACTATAGTATAGAGAAAGTATAGTGATCGCAAAAAAAATCGATGTTGAGATTTTTGTGGAAATATCCGTTTTGGGACCAACTGAGTACAAAAAAGTGGTTTTTACAAAATGTCTGTCTGTATGTATGTCTGTATGTATGTATGTATGTCTGTATGTATGTCTGTATGTATGTATGTATGTATGTCTGTATGTATACAAAGCTAGTGAGAAAACTATTCGATCGATTTCAACCAAATTTGCACCAGACATGTCAAGTAGGCCTGTATAGATGCACGAAAAAGGGTTTTGAAAAATTTAAAAAAACAACCCCCTTTTTGGCCAAAAAACCTCCAAAATATCAGTTATTATTTTTTTAATAAAAAAAAACGGCTCTAACGATTTTGATAAAATTTTGCTTATTTGTAGCCTTTAATGTGCCCTACCATATGCAAAAACCCGCATCTTTCTAAAAATTCTCGTTTAGCTAATAATAATAATAATAATAACTGATTTTTGGGGGTTTTTTGGCCATAAAGGGGGTTGTTTAAAAAAAAATTTTAAAACCTTTTTACGTGCATCTATAAAGACCTAATTGACGTGTTTGGTGCAAATTTGTTCGAAATCGATAGAATAGTTTTCTCTCTAGATAATAATAATAATATTTATTAGTCAATCTCCAACTTTAATAAAAGTATACAAAGCTAGAGAGAAAACTATTTGATCGATTTTAACCAAATTTGCACCAGACATGACCAGTAGGCTTGTATAGATGCAGGAAAAAGGGTTTTGAAAAATTTTGAAAAACAACCCCCTTTTTGGCCAAACAACCCCCAAAAAATCAATTATTATTTTTTTATAAAAAAAACGGCTCTAACGATTTTGATAAAATTTGGCTTATTTGTAGTCTTTAATGTGCCCAACCATATGCAAAAACCCGCATCTTTCTAAAAATTCTCGTTTAGCTAATAATAACAATAATAACTGATTTTTGGGGTTTTTTTGGCCATAAAGGGGGATGTTTTTAAAAAATTTTCAAAACCTTTTTACGTGCATCTATAAAGTCCTAATTGACGTGTTTGGTGCAAATTTGTTCGAAATCGATAGAATAGTTTTCTCTCTAGATAATAATAATAATATTTATTAGTTAATCTCCAACTTTAATAAAAATTACTCTCCTACCCCACCCTACAAGTCACTGTGAATCTGTTTAGTAATTTAAATATGTTTGTGAGAAAGTATGTGCCAGTTCCTGGTACCGTTTATTTACTTTCTCACTATACTATAGTATAGAGAAAGTATAGTGATCGCAAAAAAAATCGATGTTGAGATTTTTGTGGAAATATCCGTTTTGGGACCCCCTGAGTCCAAAAAAGTGTTTTTTACAAAATGTCTGTCTGTATGTATGTCTGTATGTATGTATGTATGTCTGTATGTATGTCTGTATGTATGTATGTCTGTATGTATACAAAGCTAGAGAGAAAACTATTCGATCGATTTCAACCAAATTTGCACAAGACATGCCCAGTACGCCTGTATAGATGCACGAAAAATGGTTTTGAACGATTTTGAAAAACAACCCCCTTTTTGGAAAAAAAGCCCCCAAAAAATCAGTAATTTTTTTTTATAAAAAAACGGCTCTAACGATTTTGATAAAATTTGGTTTATTTGTAGCTTTTAATGTGCCCTACCATGTACAAAAACCCGCATCTTTCTAAAAATTCTCGTTTAGCTAATAATAATAATAATAACTGATTTTTGGGGGTTTTTTAGCCACAAAGGGGGTTGTTTTTCAAAATTTTTCAAAACCTTTTTACGTGCATCTATAAAGACCTAATTGACGTGTTTGTTTGGTGCAAATTTGTTCGAAATCGATCGAATAGTTTTCTCTCTAGCTAATAATAATAATATTTATTAGTTAATCGCCTACTTTAATAAAAGTATACAAAGCTAGAGAGAAAACTATTTGATTGATTTCAACCAAATTTGCACCAGACATGTCCAGTAGGCCTGTATAGATGCACGAAAAAAGGTTTTGAAAATTTTTGAAAAACAACCCCCTTTTTGGTCAAAAAACTTCCCAAAAACCAGTTATTATTTTTTTATAAAAAAACGGCTCTAACGATTTCGATCAAATTTGGCTTATTTGTAGCCTTTAATGTGCCCTACCATATACAAAAACCCGCATCTTTCTAAAAATTCTCGTTTAGCTAATAATAATAATAATAACTGATTTTTGAGGGTTTTTTGGCCATAAAGCGGGATGTTTTAAATAAATTTCAAAACCTTTTTACATGCATCTATAAAGACCTAATTTACGTGTTTAGTGCAAATTTTTTCGAAATCAATGGAATAGTTTTCTCTTTAGATAATAATAATATTTATTAATGAATCTCCAACTTTAATAAAAAAACTCTCCTACTCCACCCTACAAGTCACAGTGAATCTGTTTAGTAATTTAAATGTATTTGTGAGAAAGTATGTGCCAGTTCCTGGTACCGTTTATTATTTCTTTTCTTGAGCTTTAACTGCTAAAGATTTTCTTTTAGAGGTATTGTGTTTTATTTAGGTTAATAATGCGTAAGATAGTTAAAAATATCGCGTTATAGAGGGACAACATACAATTAAATATTTACATACTTAAATAACTCAAACTTAACAATGTATCATAAGTTAATTTAAGTTCCATATCATATTAGAATGTTAGAAATAATGAAAACAAACGATGTTAAAACGTCGTGATAGTATCTCAACCCATGTACCAACACTTCCCACGGTGTCCTACGGTCATTTTTAGTGTGTCCTTTATCACCGCGAGGTTTCATTTGTTTCATCTCATTTTGTAATTCAAGTAAAGCTAAGTCAAATACTTTTTTGAAATTTACAATGATAATTTACAGGTATACAGTTCAATTCTTTGATTTATCCTCTACACTTTCTTATAATTTGTCATTTTTGGGCAAATGATATATTCCTAGATTACTATTCAAAACAGGCCTAGTTTTGTTAGCAGTCTTGTAGTAGGAACATAAAAACTGGTGTTTTCAAAATAAGAAATTTGAAATTGATGAATATTTTTATACAATTATATTTAGAACTAAATTACGAAACTTTTTTACATTTATGAAAAAAATTACAATAATTTTTACTACTTTTTATGTAGGCCTAAAGTTAAACATTTTCCTTTCGTTACTGAACGTGATTGTTTCTTGAGCTAATAACTTTCTTAATTTTACTTAAATTATTTTTTTTTACTTTCATATATGAATTCTTTAAACCTTTATCTACAAATAAGCTATGGAACACTTTTGAATTGGTTTAGAATAAACGTATAAAAACATGGTTGAAATACAAAAACTTGGACGATTTTTAACAAATTCTATGTTTACGGCCATTTTATGAGCTTACCGTTAGAGATACG
>JAGFPH010003877.1:8516-20551 GCA_018207615.1 Philaenus spumarius | reverse complement strand
TGTTTTCTTTAAAATAAACTATTAATAATAACCCCAAAGCTAAGATGGTAAATAATGTTAAATGTTCAAATCAAATTATTTTATAACAGCAGTTATAATAAAGGTTAAAAGAACCAGCAAGGCTCAGGTGTACACTTTAATGAAAACCTAACCTAAAAGTTAGAAGTAAAAATAATTGCTTCAAAGTTTGAAATCAGCTGTTAATGGAAATATTAGAGCAAACAGCTGTTTTTATCTGTTATTTTATTAAATTGGTTGCTATGATAACGAATGTAATTACATGTGTTGGCCTAACCTTAGAATTTTTTCCGATAAAATTTTTTTAAATATTGAAATAAAAAATGTTTTATAAAAACAAATTATAGCCTATGTTACTCAGGGATAGTGTAGCTTTTTATTAGTAAAACTATTTTTTCAATCGCTTCCGTAGGTCCAGAGATTACCCCCTACATACAAACAAACAAATTTTACCTCTTTATAATATTAGTATAGACTAGGTATATTTGACCAATTTGATATACTGCTTTAAGTTATCACAATAATGTTATACTTTATAATTTGAAAATTGTCTCTCTTTTATATAACAATAGAACATCATAGTATACACTAATCTATTTGCATTTGCTTTCTAGTGTATATATAGGGTGGGGGAAAGGTAAAGATTCTACTACTAAAAATAAGAGAAAAAGTCCAACACACATAGATCCGGAAATGGTTGGTTTTCGAAGTATCAACCATTTTGTTTCTACTAAACACTTAATAGCTTTAAAAATAGAAAAGATTCACCACAAATTGGGTGTGCATATTTATTACGTAACCTTTTACCTTGTACAAAAAAAAAAAACAAAACGTTGTTTTGTATGCTTTCAAAATGTCGGCAATTAAAAATATTTATTTAATGTCAAACATCTCTGAAACCGCTAACTTTACCAAAAATAATTAAGAAAAAAAAATGTATTTGTTTGCTTAATTACACACGGGAGATGTGCTAACATTTTAACACAACTTACTAATTGAGGAAGCACAATGTTAATTGTTTAACACAACTTACGAAATGAGGAAGCAAATGTCCATTTCAGAGGTATTACTAATTAAACTATACATTGTATTAACATTAACAGATTACGTTTATGACGTAGGACAATCTGTTAAACATATATACCCAACTCAAATATACTAAAATAACAATGTGATCGTGGCCTAGTCTTTGGTGATGGACTCTGCTGGTTCGAATCTCGGCAAGACCAAAACTTTTTTCAAACAGATGGAATAGAGCGTTTCACTTTAGGAACGTTTTACATTAGGAGCGTTTCACAAAATGCACGGTGAAATGCGTGACGGTAAAAACCGATTCACCCCCAGCAACAAGAAAACTCTGGTAAATACACATCTTTACACATTTTTTAACGTGGTGGGCCTATTGAAGTTTACACTTCAAAACTAATCTTTTTAATTTTCCCCGTACTCTAAAAGACAACCGTGGTCTATGTATTGGCTGAAAAATCAAAACATAATTTCTTGGTTGTCTATGATAACACAGAAACATAAATAACAGTTCATAAAGAAGTTATTCTTTTAGTTTTTAGTCGATAATTCGGTTATATTTTTAAGCTACGGTGAAAAAAACTAAAAAGTTATCTTTTTTGTTTCCTAAATTTTTTATATAACCAAACGAGCTATTACCAGTGGCGCACCGAGGATTTGGCTTTGGGGGAGGACTAAACTCAGGTCAGAATATATATACATATATTTATATATATATTCAACAAATCCTAAACGTATGAAAGTTCTTTAACCTATCACAAAGTCTGAAACATTATATATATTTTTTTAAAGTGAATGGTGATGGGCTTGAGTCAGATAATAATGCAATATAAACATTATTTCCGCAAATCACACCGCACTGACCTTGAGTGACGGTCTAGCCAGCACCCCAGCGGGCTGCCTTAGTCATAAAGACATTTAAAGACTCTCTGTGACTCGTTATACGAGCGCTGATAGGGCCGCGTTTTCAACGTCGCGTTAACGTCAGTTAGTTGGGTAAGTGAAACTACTGTGGACCATGTTATCAACGCTAGCGAATTTAAGTTAACCGGACGTTGAGCGTTGCCAACGCGGATTGACGCGGGCGCTATCAACTCCGAACAAAGTTATATGGAGCGCAGCTACCAGAGAGGCCACAGTAGAATAACTACTAGAAAGTAGTTTATTTTTATTTCAAAGTGATTATTGTGTACTTCAAAATGTACACGCGCCAGCCGAGTCGACACGGACGGTGTCGATTTTTTCCACGCTCTGACAGCATAAAGGATCGGATCGATTCGGCTCCGCTCCACGCGGGTTGGGTATAGATATAGCCACAGGTCAAAACCAGAAAGAACGTTCGACCTCTTCCACTGTTCCTCCGTGATAATTTTGCAATTCATGGTAGTTGTGGTGAGGTGGAATACGCGCGCATCCTTCCGACACACGTCGGAACGGTGCGGATCTGTTAAATGTATCCACTGCTACGGATTTCCGCGACGGACCGGGTCGGCTCGACCAAGCTCAGCTTGTGTAAGTATAGCTGAAGCTTGATACACGATTTGAAAGCACTGGGTACCCCACCGTCTAGCTCTCCTGATGTGTGTTTCTATTATTTGTAAAATACCTAGACACAATGACTGAATGGTTTCCATTTTGGAAGTGAAGGACGCAACATTGACAAAGCTTGAAAACACGCTGTGTATAGTACGGGACCCACGTTACCAACGTCGCGCTTTCAACATCCCGTATAACTTGGGAATTTAACGCCCGGTTTCAGCATTATCAACGCGGCGCTGATTAGCGCTCGCATACCGTCAACTCATGAACCAGACCGCCGAGACTCAAACATCACTGTAAGAAAATCATGATTGTGTAAGGTAAAAATCATATTTAGGCCTATTTAAAAAAGAACGATTATTTATTCGTGATCACATCACGAGATTAATCATAAATAATGTAATTTTTAATTGAATATCGACTATTCAACGATCGATTAGTTTAAAATACAACCCACATTACTAAAAAGACCTTCTGGGGGGGGGGGGGGGACAGGTCCCATTCGTCCGCCCCCGTCGGTGCGCCACTGGCTATTACGTAGCGTAAAAAACAAAATGTGCAGAATAATCTCCTATATTTATTGTTTAAAATAAAACTACAAATAAGTTTTATTCTATTACGATAAATCTAAAAAAATGTGCTTTATGTTGTTGAATGTTTTTGGCTAATGTTCCGAGCGACGTAGAAATCTCAATGTACAAAATCGGTCCTAAAATGCGGCCGTTAGAGTACAAACATGTAATATTTTAATTTTAAACACCAAAACGTGTTCTGGTGACCATGATCGGTGCTCCTTGACACTCCCTCTTAGAGTCACTACAATACCTCTTCTTTCAAATCTAAATCCTTACAATTGTACACATTTATCGAGTTTTAACTCCCCACAGCTTAGTAAAACCTAGATAACTTTTATTGTTAGTAAATAATGTTTTTTTGAATATAACCATCTGTTCATAATAGAACGGTATGACATAAAAAAACACTAATACGGATCAGGTTTTCGTACGTAGGCGATTTCTACATTCACTTATTTTTGCTTTTTGCTCAAACAAAAGTTACAGTTTTTCTGTTATTACTATTATGAATTTATTTATGGCGATATTAGGACTTTCCAGTCCTCTCTTCTATCTAACCCATTACATAAAAATATCTTTACATAAATTACACTAATTTATAAAATACTAGTTTGAACATAAATATTACAAACCAGGTTGTGAGGTGTATTCAACATCTTTGAATACATTTCACATTATTTCATACCTACTGTTTTGATATATATTTAACGGTTAAACCGGTGAATACAGTAAAATACAACACATACGAACTTGTCAAAGTGTTAAGCTTTTGATCAAAATTTGTTGTTTTATTTATAATGCTCGCATGTCACGTCCGTTCACAAAACCCCTAATTTTTTAATTTTTTCGATTTTTAAATAGGAACCCTAAATATTTCCGGGATAAAAAGTTGCCTAGATTAATCTCAGAAAAGTCTTATACGGTTACATTTAATGTGTTAAAGCTACATTTAATTTGATAATATATATACATTTACCAATAAATTATAACTTAGTCTTAATTTTTTCGAGAAAATAATTTCAAAACGAGGAGAAAATGCTAATAATAACGGATTGAAATAAACGTTACAATGTTATTACCATTTTTTTTTAATAATTTAACTTAATATGGCAATATAATTTTTTTATTCGTATATAAAGCACTGGCAGAATGTGATTACAATGTTTATTATGATTTGAAAGCTGATTAAGGATTAGTCAAAGTGTGAGATTATAGGAATATAATAATTAATTAAACTATATTAGAATCTCTTGTAAACAAAAATCATAGATCAATAACATTTTCTGTTGACAAGTTAATAAAACAAAAATGGGGGGGGGGGGCAACGATCCCAGTACCTCTCACAAGCTAAGCGAGCGATCTACAATATGAACTACGATCCCAGTTATTGTGAAACAAGTTCTCAATCTACTTCATCAGCTTATGTCATAAATAGACCTTTTTAAACTTTTCCAATTTGTTTACAGGAATTTTTATTTTTTTTTTTCAGAATAAAAGTAGCCTACATATATTCTCTGAAAAGTAATCTACATATTAATGAAAGTTTCTTCAAAATCGGTTCAGGCATTCCGGTCAAACAGATAGATAGACAGACAGACAGAGAGACAGACAGACAGACAAAAAATGTATAAATGTGTGTTTAGGTTCTTATAATATTTATAAGTTACTAGGGGCTCTGCCCCTGGACGCTCCGCGTCCCAACCCCGGCTTGGCCTTCGGCCTCAGATGGCTGCTTCGCTTCGCTCGCAGGTGGAAAATTCGATAAAGAATCTCGTTAATCTTTTGCTCGTTTGTACATAGGTGACCGAGCATAAATTAGCTGTTTTATTTGGCAGCTGACTCAAACTCATTAAACATTATCTCCATAAGATTAACATGGGAAATTTGAAGGATTGTATACCGGAGCTCCTTCTCGGTTGAATAGCGGCTGAACGGATGATAATATATAAGACTTGACATATCTGTGAATGATTATGTTCAGTTTTTGATCCAAATTAGCTGTTTTATATATAATAGGTTTGTAACAATCAATGTTTGAATTGAATTAAAATATAGTTAGCATTTTTCGTTGATTTTTGTTTGTGTTTGTTTTTAGTTTGTCAATGTAATCTCAAAAAGGTAATACTACATTTGATACTGATTTGATCCAAATCAGTTGTTGATCAAAATCAGCTGTTTTAAGCTTTTCATACAAACAGCTGTTTTTGTGTCCCTGATAAAATCAATAGAAATCTTTCTTCCATAAGATTAACATTGAAACTTTGAGGGCCACTGGGGCGTAGCCCTAATGTCCTAGGACTTCGGTAAATGGCCTAAAACCTTCCCAGGGTTAACCTGTGTTACTATGCAAAATTTCAAAGCAATCGGATGGACGGTATACGAACGCAAAGTGGACAAAGAACCAAAAAAAAACCCCATAAGGAATACACAGCAGAAATTTGCATTTGATTATAACGTTTGTAAGGCGAAAGATACATGATTTCTAATGCTTGATGGCAAATCTGGGAGTGCATACCTTTAATTTAAGACCTCAATTATGAAAATCGGTCGGGTAGAAGAGCCGAACGGACTCGGAAAAGAAAAACAGAATTTTTTTAATATATAAGATGAGCTTAGAAAAATAATGAATATACAAAAAATAATAGCAACTAATTGAAAAGAAAAACAAATTTTGCTATTTTCTTTACTGTGTGTCAAATTTATTAAACAGCCCGCGTCATTTCACTGGTACTTACTGGTACGATGGACATTTAGTTGACTAATTATTTAATTAATTACATACAATACCAATATTAGCTATACAACCCAGAATATAAATAAAACTACATTCCACTAATATTAAGTGATATTATTATATAAATACCTCATTAAGATATTGTGTCAATCCACCCTGATGAAAGCGCCGAGCGCCTGGATCAAAGTTGGCGAAGGGATCATAGCAATTATTATCAATGTCCCAAGGTTGACATGGACGAGGCGGAGGTGGAGGTATGAACGCAGGCGGAGGAGGTATTACGACGATAGAATCTTTTTTGCTTGGTACAACGGCTCCCAAACATACGTGGACCAGAGCGATGATTATAAGAAAATACATTTTCCAGTTACACCGCCAATGTGCACTGTTCGTACTATGTGGTTGTATATACAATAAATAATACAAAGACAGATCTATAATTTGTTTCGCCTACTTGCATTCCTTTGTATCGGAGTATTTAATGCCAATTTCATGGACACGTGCGTAGTTCAACAATAGATTCTGGGCAAATTGAAAAGGAATTTCCGGGAATAAAGTCTTTAGAGTGTTATGGAGAGGAAAATGGAGTTTTTGATTTGAGTAAAATAACTATTATATTTGTTGAAACTTTATTGAATTACTGATATTTAAAAAACAGATCTTCTTTAGCAAAAGTACCACAACCCATGAAATAATGGCAAGTTCTTATACAGGGCTCCACAAGAGTCTGTGAAGGGCGTTATATTTTTGTAAGCATTGCAGATTGCGTGACAAAACTTGGTATATCGTTTCTCTTCCAAAAAAAATTAAGCAATTATCATTGTTTTATCACCTTAGGGTGGCGGCCCGCAGGGAGTAGGAGGCAAATCTTAAATAGGTCAAGTTGTGCATCTAATTAACGGCCTATCTTGGGAGACCTTGCCGCAAATTAGACATCAAATTGTTCATCCTACACAAAATGGCTGAAGTTAAATTTTATTAATTTTGCATTTTTAAAATGGCTTAATTTGTAATTATTGGCATTAGCTTTAAAAGGAAAATTCCCACAATCCACACTAGAAATACCTTCTGAGATGCTACAGAGCGTTATGAATGGCTACTACACCCGCCTAGCTCACTGCCAAACTGCAGAAGGAAAACAGTTTGAGCATTTACTGTAAAAAGGGTAAGCCGTGTTGAAAGTTTATTTGTGATTGTTATTTTTTACCATGTAGTACACATTTATAATTTTAAATAAAAACTGTTCCACGTCCTCCTCGTAGTCCGTTCCCACTGAAGGTGATAAGTCACTCACTATCCACTAAAACTGGTCCTAATGCTAGTGTTTTACCTACTGCTCCATGTAACAAGTTTTGTTGCGTGATCTGCAATGGTTACACAAATAATAACACTTTGTATATGAAACAAACTAAGAAGTAATTTCTTTATAGTCTCATTACGTCGTTAACTCTCAACCAATTTGTACAAATTAAGTATCATTTTAAATGTGTTGCACTGAAGATTAAGTTTATATGGTTTAGGGTTTCGTTTCTACCGATTATTTGGGAAATTGGTCTACTCACGAAGCTATTGAATAGCCGCCTGCAAGAACAAATTAAATAATGTAACAGTTCAAGATCAAAATAGAAATGAAGATATTGAAGTTGTGCAATATCATACAGATGAAGAAGAACTGAAGCAGGAAACGGACTGGATACTTAAACGAAATAAAAAGAGGCTTATAAAAAAAAGGAAAGCTGAATCATCACTGGGAGAAGATCATTCGAGTGAAGAATCTGGAAAACATTTAAATGCTGCTAATAAGAAAACACAGGCACCCCCACCAATAAATGTGAGTGGCATTGCAGACTTCTCTAAACTGCAGTCCTTGTTAAAATCAATGACAGAAAAGGAACTAAAAATCACGTTACTCAATAATAATATTTGGAAGATTAATGTACCTGATCCTGACACCTATAGAAGTCTGGTAGATAAATTATCGGATACAGATGTACAATGGTATACTTATGAGAATAAAAATGAAAGGCCTATAAGAGTTGTTGCAAGAGGATTGCATCCAACTTGTGCAAAAGAAGAGATAATTGAAGATCTGAATGGAAAAGGTTTCAAAATATTAAACGCAGTTAATATGTTAAGGAAAGATACGAAGAGAAATGAATCAGGTGAATCGATCGTCACTAGAGTCGGACTTCCTCTTTTCATGTTGACGTTTCATAATGAAGAAAATATTAAGAAAATTTATGACATCAAAACTATACTTAGTATAGTAGTTAAGATAGAAGCCCTAAGGAAAAATTTGAAAGCTATACCACAGTGTAAGAGGTGCCAGGGCTTCAATCATACACAAGCTTACTGTAAAAAAGAACCATGGTGCGTAAAATGTGCTGGGAAGCACCACACTTCTCAATGCACAATAAGTAGACACACAAGTCCTAAGTGTGTTAACTGTCAGGGAGACCATCCGGCCAATTATAGAGGTTGTGAAGTGGCAGTAGAACTACAGAGGAGACGAAATAATGTAATGAAGCTACAAAACCCCACCAAAATTAGGGATTTTACAAAATCAAACGAAGGGAATAAAAAAGTGGCAGTAGCCACTTCGTTAATAAGATCAAGTAACACTCCGACACAAAAAACATATGTTCAAGCAGCAAGTCAAAATAACACTAGGACTGCTAATACTGCCATAATTGACACATTGGATATAATTCTTAGGAGACTAGAAGAACAAAATGCTGCAAACAAATCAACTCAAGATAGACTACAGAAGATAGAAGCAAATATACAAGTTATTAATACAAGAAAGAAAAAATGACTTACAACTTACGTATACTAACATGGAATGCTAATGGCTTACAGGGAAAAATAAATGAACTAGAAATTTTTATGAGAAGTGAAAATGTGGATGTCTGTTTGGTCTCCGAAACTCATCTCACCAATCAGTCTACTTTTAAAATTAAAGGGTATATTACATATAATACTAACCACCCTTCTAATAAGGCAAGAGGTGGATCAGCTGTAATGATAAGAGATTTTATTAAACATCATGAGTATATGAATGTTCAGTTGGATTCTATGCAAGTCTCAGTCGTGAGTGTGTTTATGAAGAACAAGAACTTTAATGTGGCTTCCATATATTGTCCTCCCCGTTACAGCTTGGAGAGGAGTGACTATACAGATTTATTCAGGTCTCTAGGGCATGGATTTATACTGGGAGGAGATTTCAACGCCAAGCACAGCTACTGGGGCTCGAGAATAACAACTTTGAAGGGCAGGAAGCTATTCGAGGCTGGCATGGAGGCTGGTTGTGATTTTGTGGCATCAGGTGAACCTACATACTGGCCCACCGACCCGGAAAAGACTCCTGATGTAATTGATTTCTTCGCAATCAAAGGTCTATCAAACAATTACTTAGAGGTGGAAAATTACGATGACTTGTCGTCTGATCATTCTCCGGTTTTACTTACAGTCTGCGGAGAGGTGGTATATAAAGAAGATGCACCAAGACTAACTAATAACAGAACAAACTGGATGGGGTTTAAATATGATCTAGAGAATCTCATTGACCTCAGAGTTACTCTAAAATCCCCAGCACAATTGGAGCAAGACGTTGAACTATTTATCCTTAACATTCAAAAGGCTACATGGAGTAATACTAGACTTGGGACACGTAGAATGAATACTGGCGTAACTTATCCAAATTATATTAGGGAGATGGTTGGAGAAAAAAGGAAACTTCGAAAAAGGTGGCAGCAAAGTCGCGACCCGAGCGACAAAACTTTGCTGAACAGACTAAGCAACCAATTAAAAGAACACATCAAAGAAATAAAAAATGATGCAATAAACATGTACCTTGAGGGCTTAACTGATGATGCTGATACAGATTATTCGTTATGGAGAGCTGCAAAAGGACTTAAGAGACCGGTAACTAAGGTACCTCCTATTAAGAAAAATAGTAAAGAGTGGGCAAGAAGTGACAGAGAGAAGGCAGACCTTTTTGCGGATCATCTAGAACAAACTTTTAAACCGTTTCCTAAGCAAACAGCGGATGAGATGCTTACAATGAAGAAGGGAAAGGATAACACAAATATTAGGTATGTGACTCTGAATGAACTTAAACAAGCTGTTACAAAATTGAAAGATAAAAAAGCTCCAGGCTATGACCTGATTACAGGGAGAATATTAAAAGAGCTACCAGATAAAGCTATGCTTAAACTGTTAAACCTAGTAAATGCAGCAATAAGAATCAAATATATACAAAGACAATGGAAATTCGCGGAAGTAATAATGATTCATAAACCGGGAAAAAATCCAAATGATAGTGCATCGTACAGACCAATCTCTCTGTTACCAATTACTGGAAAGCTTTTTGAAAGACTCTTATTAATGCGTTTAAAACCGGTAATAGAAGAAAGGGACCTAATTCCATATTATCAATACGGATTCAGAAGCAAGCACTCTACAATCGATCAGGTAAATAGAATCACCCAAATAATAGAGGATAGCTTTGAAGAAAAGAAGGTTTGTTCGAGTGTCTTTCTGGATGTCTCGCAGGCTTTTGATAAGGTCTGGCACAAGGGCTTGATGAACAAACTGGAAAGAGATCTCCCAAAACAATATTGTGAAATCCTAAGATCCTATCTTTTAGATCGACTGTTCCGGGTAAAATACGGAGGTGAATTTTCGGAGTTTAAGGATATCAGTGCTGGTGTGCCTCAGGGGAGCGTACTAGGACCCCTACTGTATTTATTATATACAAGCGATATGCCACAAGATGAAGAAACTACAATAGCTACTTTCGCAGATGATACTTCTATATTAGCTGTTGGTGAGAATGTTAAAGAAGCAACAGAAAAACTGCAGAAAGCCATCCGGAAAGTCAATGTATGGACTAAAAGGTGGCGTATAAAACTAAACGAGTCTAAGTCTACTCATGTAAACTTTACTTATAAAAGAGAGAAAGAAGTCCCAGTACTATTAAACAACAAGGTTATTCCATATAAAAATGAAGTTAAATATCTCGGAATGAATTTGGATTCAAAACTAAACTGGAAGTCGCACATCACAAAGAAAAGAAAGGAGCTTGATATTAAGTTTAAGAATATGTATTGGCTTTTTAGAAATAATTCAGGACTAAGTATAAGCAATAAATTACTTTTATACAAACAGGTTCTTAAGCCGGTTTGGAGCTACGGCCTTCAAATATGGGGATTCGATAAGAGAAGTAATGTAAAGAAAATTCAAACAGTTCAAAATAAAATACTTCGGATAATTGTAAGAGCGCCATGGTACATACGCAATGAAAACATTCATAGAGATCTTAAAATAAACACGATTGTTGATGAGATAAAAGCAGCGGCGATGAAGCATGAGGGACGACTCCAGATTCATCCTAATACTGGGGTACAGCAGATGTTGGCCAACAGAAATTCAATACGAAGACTGAGGAGGACTAAACCCTATGACCTGGTGCAAGTGACAACCTAGAAGCTACTGCAGATAACTCAGAACCATTCAGTGGAATGAACATCTGACACACAGTGACCTACTTTATGTTAATACTACTAGATAAGTTTGTACTTAGTTGTAGTCTCAAATAAAAAAAAAAATAAAAAAAATAAAAAATAGCCGCCTGCGTGTATAAAATATATTAGTACTAGCTGACCCGGCAATGCTTTGCTATTGCTTAATTTGAAATTTTGAAAGCCTGTAATTCGTATCCCTGAGGGCCGATGTAAATTATAATGGGATTCTGCTCATTGCTTGATTTACCTAACCTAAAATTATATTCATTTTTTGATCCAAATATGTTTTTGATCAAAATCAGCTGTTGATCAAAATCAGCTGTTTTAAGCTTTTCATACGAACAGCTGTTTTTTGTGCCCCTGATAAAATCAAAAGAAACCTTTCTTCTTCTTCCTTAAGATTGACCTTCCATAAGATTAACATTGAAACTTTGAGGGCCACTGGGGCGTAGCCCTAATGTCCTATTACTTCGGTAAATGGCCTAAATCCTTCCCAGGGTTAACTTGTGTTACTATGCAAAATTTCAAAGCAATCGGATGGACGGTTTGGTAACGCATAAAGGACAAACATACAAACGTACAAACAGACGGACATACATTGAATTTTATATATATAGA
>JAGFPH010003876.1:91352-113719 GCA_018207615.1 Philaenus spumarius | reverse complement strand
GATGCTGCCTGTGGCAGTGAAACATGTAGCCACATAAAAGGTAAAGTTATGGTTCTATTGGAGTCTTATAAGTAAAACAATGTTTAGAGTTGAAATATAATAAAATTGAAACATCAAAACCACATTTAAAATATTAAGATCGATAGTACTAATCAAAGTAGTATATTTCCATCACTAATCACACTAAATGTCAACACTTTTTGCCGTTATTTAAAATTATGAAAATACTTCCCTTACAGTTTTTGTATGTAATGCTTTTGCTTCGCAAGCAATGCTCTGTGTATTGAAAATTCTCCCAATACGGGGGTTGGCGTACGAAGCCCGCAATTTATTGTTTAGTGAAAATACTCCCAATAAGGGGGTTGGCGTGCGAAGCACTCAATACATTCTGTATTGAAAATACTCCCAATAAGAAGGTTGGCGTGCGAAGCACGCAATGCATTGTGTGTCGAAAATACTCCCAATATAGCATGCTTAAGAAACAGTACATTTTTTCAGTTCCAAACTAAGTTCGAGTGCATGTATTTTATATGGAGTGCCCTACAAAGAGGTTTAACAGTTTGATTTTGTATATAAAAATTCATTAATGAATCTATGTTTTTGAAACTTTACACACCCCACATTAGAGGATTTAAAAATGTTCTCTGAAAATTTTAGCAGTACATTTGCAGAAACAAAATGGTGGAATAACGTACAATTTAATAATTTTCTCATTGATTTAAAACTTACGCATACCTAATTCCAGACAATGTACCGTCCGAAATGTCGTAATGTAACACCCCATTTACACTCACAGCCACCTACAACCACATAAACAGCAATGCCTTTAGGTGTTTTTTTTTTATAGCTGAACCATAATTATTGTCCTATCAAACAAATGTTCAACAATAAGCGTTAGCAAAGTAGTACAAAATCTGGTACCAGCAAATTTTAAGTCTAGGCTAAACCCAAAATTATTGTGTGTATGTTCAATTTATTTTTTCAGCCTTAACGGCTTCTAGACGGATGAACCAACATTTTATGTTTATTGAATGTGTTTACAATGAATGTACATTTAACTGTGTTTACCATCTTAGCTTTGATGTTATAATTAATTCTGCACCTTTATTATAATAAAATTAAACGTATGGAAACAGTAAATATTTTGTGTAAAAAAACAATCTAATAATAAACGGCCGTTGAAAGATAAGAATTATGTGTGTATGTTGCCGTTAAGGCTGGTAAAATAATCGAAGAAAAGGCGTGATGAACTTCGTTCTTGACGGGGGTCCCACGACCGCACACATTTACTTTTTATATTACTTTAAATTTAATTAACTATTACTTAGAGATATTTATGTTTTTAGAAGTAGCATATTTATATATGGAATAATTATGATCTTGTTTTTTCTGTGAACTAATAACTGAAATTAATAAAGATAAAAAAGGTTCGAGACCTTAATGTTTGAGTTAAACTAAAACCTTAGGCTTTTTCGCGAAGTTTTCTAAGATTTTTAAAACACATTTTTATTTCATCCACGGAGATTTTTTAAAGTTACAAATTTTGTATTTGTTTTAGGGTTCGAGAAATATTCTTTTAGCAAATTACTTTGTGATTATCAAAGGCATCCAGGGCGGATAAATTGGAAGGTAAAATTTATTGAACAGTGACTGAGCACATCGCAGGTTTTCTGTAGTCTCAGTTTGTTTCGTTGTAAATAGAGTTTCAGTTATAACAGTGAATGTGATGGAAATAGTATCTATTGTAAACACAAAGCCGTTCTGCCGCTCTGGGCTAAGATTACCTATGTTTGGGAATGCAGGGAATTTGAAAATCCATGTTTTCCTTGACTTTTACCCGTTTAAAGGTTGACCAATTTATGAAACGATTTCAGAGATATTTTATAGTTAGAGTTAGAGTAAACTAATTTAGCAATACAATAATTCGACCACGCAGCTGGACCGCTGACGTGAGTTGAGCAAATTTCAAAAATTAAATTTATAGGCCTATGTTTTAGCGCTTCAACAAACAATTTGGGAAATAAGTCTACTCACGACGGTGCTGAATAGCTGCAAAATGCTTCGCACGCCAATCCGCATATTGGGAATGTCTTCAATATTCAAAACATTGCGTGCTTCGCACGCCATTCCGAAAATTGGGAGTTTCTTTAACACAGAAAGCATTGCGTGCTTCGCACGCCAACCCCCGTATTGGGAGTATCTTCAATACACAATGCATTTCGTGCTTCGCCCACCAACCCCACGGTAAAATCCACCACATGGCTTTGAACCGGGTACTTTTATGGTATTTTACGTTTTGATCGATTTTGGGGGAAGCAAGCGAGCTATAAGGTCGCGTAAAAAAATAAAATGTGCAGAATAACATCCTACATTTATATTTTTAGAAAACACTCTAAACAATTTTCATTCTCGTAGTAAAAATGTCAAAAAAAATTTACTTCCGGTCAAAAAACGTACTTCCGGTTGTTGGATTTTTTTGGCTAACGAACTCGTCTGAGCGACGTAGACAACCAACACGTGTACCAAATTTGAACCAAATCAGACTTAAAATGCGGCCGCTAGAGTGCGAACACATATATATATATGAATTTTAATGACACCCAAAAACGTGTTCTAGGGACCATGATCGGTGCTCATTTGCTGCTCCCGACCTTGGGTCTTACCATAAAGGCCACTGCAATAGCTCATTTTTCCTATGGAAATTCGCTAATAATGTTAATACGTCAAGGTGTAATATATACCTTAAAAGTCCCAATGGTAATGACATAGGTGGTAAACAAGACAAGTAACCTTCCTAGAAGATTTTCCCTGTTTTATTAATGAATTGCCATAGGAAAGATGAGCTATTGCAGTGATCCTAATGGTAATACATAAGTTCGGGAGTAGTAAATGAGCACCGATCATGGTCTCCAGAACAATTTTTGGGAGTCATTAGAAATTGTATTGTATATATGTGTTCGCACTCTAACGGTCGCATTTTAAGTCAGATTTGGTACGTTGGTTGTCTTCGTCGCTCGGACGAGGTTCTTACCCAAAAATATCCAACAACCGGAACATGTTTTTTGATTAGAAGTATCTATTTTGTGAGTTTTTTAGTACGAAAATTAAACTTTTTTAGAGTTTTATCTAAACAAATAAAAATGTAGGATATTATTTTTGCACATTTTACTTTTTACACGACCTTATAGCTCGCTTGGTTCCTCCAAAATCGATCAAAACGTAAAATGCCATAAAAGTAAATGGTTCAAATCCACATGGGAGATCCGAGGCCGATGGGCGAGATTGTACTAAGCTAGCGAAGCGAAGCACTCCATAACCCAAAGTCGCAAGGTCGAGGTGCAAACTGCGCTGCGAGTGGAACGAAGGAGGGTCTGAGTCGAAGTTGGATTCTTAGGTACAAATAAATTCTACAAATATATTTAGTACACAAAGGCAGCCATTTAGGGCCTTCGTGAATAGATCACTTTTCCAAATGGTTGGTCGAAACTCTAAAACATATAAAGTTAATTTTGTAAATTCGCTCGACTCACGTCAGCTGCGTGGTTGAATTATCTATTATGTACTAGTAGTTCTGTGAACAGTAGACCTCGCTCGTTGAAATAACAAATGTGGTTTTGAGCTTAGGTTAAAAATAGTGTGCCAGTAAGGAAGTAAGCACAAGGTTTAGCCAGTGAAACATTATTTACAATTCCCGCGATTCCGGGATTTCTAGCTCTCGTTTTTATTTCTTTTCTTGAGCTTTAACTGCTAAAGATTTTATTTTAGAGGCATTGTATTTTATTTAGGTTAATAATGCGTAAGATAGCTAAAAATATCAAGTTATAGAGAGACAACATACAATTAAATATTTACATACTTAAATAACTCAAACTTAACAATGTATCTTAAGTTAACTTAAGTTCCATATCATATTCCAATATTAGAAATAATGAAACAAACGATGTTAAAACGTTGTGATAGTGATCTCAACCCATGAACCAACACTTCCCACGGTGTGCTACGGTAATTTTTTGTATGTCCTTTATCGCCGCGCGGTTTCATTTGTTTCATCTCATTTTGTAATTCAAGTAAAGCTAAGTCAAATACTTTTATGAAATTTACAATGATAATTTAGAGGTATACAGTTCAATTCTTTGATTTATCCTCTACAATTTCTTATATGTAATTTTTGGGCAAATGATATATTCCTAAGTTACTATTCAAAACAGACCTAGTTTTGTTAGCAGTCTTGTAGGAACATAAAAACTGGTGTTTTCAAAATAAGAAATTTGAAATTGATAAATATTTTTATACAATTCTATTTAGAACTAAATTACGAAAATTTTTTACATTTATTAAAAAAATTACAATAATTTTTACTACTTTTTATGTAGGCCTAAAGTTAAACATTTTCCTTTCGTTACTAAACGTGATTCTTTCTTGATTTTACTTCAATATTTTTTTTTTACTGGCATATATGAATTCTTAAAACCTTTATCTACAAAAAAGCTATGTAACACTTTTGAATTGGTTTAGAATAAACGTATAAAAACATGGTTGAAATACAAAAACTTGGATGATTTTGAACAAATTCCAAGTTTACGGGCATTTTGCGAGCTTACCGTTAGAGATACGGAAAAAATCAAGGATACAATTTCGTTTAAAATTTAATTTAATTTAGCAAAATGCTATTAGTTTTTAAATTCGACTTACGGTTAAGCCACAAACAAGCTTTGGAAAAAAGCTTACACTGAGAGAAACGGTCCGGCCACCATTTTTATTTTATTTAAGGGGTTAAAAATGAAAAATGGAAAAAAAACGTATATACACATGGCTCGGCCTAGGAATAAGGAACATTCAGGCAAAAAATCATCAAAATCGGTCAAGGCGTTTGGCCGTAATCGTGAGACAGACACATTGACGAAATGCCGAACGGTCGAGTTAAAACGGAGACTTTGCTTACGCTCGGTCAATTAAAAGAGCATCCGTGATGTATGAATGGGGGGGGGGGGGAAGAATCAACTCGATTATAGATATAATTTGCCCAAAAAGATATAATTTTGGAGTTGGGTGGTTTTTGAATAAATTGAAAATGTACACGTAAGTCGAGCGTTACGGAATTTCAAAAGTCTACTATACGTAACAATTTTCAAAATGTTTGATTTACCTGGTCCCGTTTCAAGATGGCGACACTAAATGTAAAAGTGTTGGTTTTTTGTAATTTCACTTAATATCACTCAGAAGCATTCCTCACAGAAATCGAAACATAGCTAGTGATACATTTCCTTTAACCACTGTCCAACTTGGGAACTATGTCACAAGTTTACCAACATTAAACATTTAGAATTACGAACGCAGTAAGTCGGGATGGATATCAAATTTTTGGACGTATCTCTATTTTAAAACTAGTAAGCCCCCGTGAAAAATCACAGACAGATTAGTTAAATACACATCAAAAATACATCATATAAAAAAAATACTATTTAAGAACAACAGACTTTATCTAGCTCTAACTATGATGACGGTGATTTTTATCTCGGTAATTGTGTACTATTATAAGGATTGTAAAACTGTAGGAATATTTGTTAAAAACTGTGTATTTATATTCATTATTATATATCCAAATAAAGATAAAAATATTATATTTTAATTGCTTTCTAACTTCATATTGATGGATCAAATGATTTAGGAGTTATTAATATTATAATGAAGAAATTAATAATGGAATATGTTTATATATATTATACGAAGATGTACGAATGTTTCCGAATGGGTACGATGTTAAACAAATGGGTATCTCTTCTTAAAATTTGTATAAATGAATATTTTAATAATAAAACGTAGTATTTATATTCATTTTATAAACTCAAAGCAAATCTTTTAAAGTATTACTAGGGGAGACCCCTGCGTGCTCCGCACGCCAACCCCCGATGGAACCTTCTAAAAAGATGTGTTATGTTTTATTTATAATAAAGGTGTAGGATTAATAATAACATCAAAACTAAGATGATAAATAATGTTAAATGTTCAAATCAAATTATTTCGTATATTTTATAACAACAATTATAATAAAAGTTTAAAGAACCAGTAGTGCATCCATAGCACATAGGCTTAAAATTGACGTGTATTGAAAATTCTCCCAGTACGAGGGTTGGCGTGCGAAGTACGCAATGCATTGTGTATTAAAAATACTCTTAACACGGGGGTTGGCGTGCGAAGCACGCAATGCCTTGTGTACTGAAAATTCTCCCAATACGTTAAGGCTCACGTGTAGGCCTACACTTAATCAAAACCCTTACCAAAAAGTTACTATCAATATTATAGTAGGCCTACTATAATATATGTCTTGTTTATTTTTAATAAGGATGTAACATAGTTTTTTCTTATTTTTAAATTCCTTAAAGCAGGTTTTTATTGGTTTGTGTGTGTTGAAACATGTGTTGGTTGAGCCTAGGCCTAGCTTAAAATATTATTTTGTACTAAAAGCTGGACATCCAAATCAACTGTTTTATCTGTTATTTTAATCAATTGGTTGCTATGGCAATGCATGTAAATACATTCAAGAAGTTGTTTTTTCAGTCTAGGCCTAACCTAAAATTATGTTTAATTTATTTTACCTGTCTTAATGGCAACATACACACATGATTTATGTTTTTGTGCACATCTTTGAATGATATAAGTTTCATCTTTCAATTGTTGTTTTTTAGTTGTTCATAATGTTGCTTATTTATTGGTTAGAGCTGTTAGGCACTATGTGTTGAACGTTCAACTTGATCCTGTGAAGTGTGAATTTGTTAGTTGAAAAATACTGTCCATTAATGATTTTCTCTAAGCCAGCTGATTCCTTTTGCTACAAATTGTTTGTTCCTAGATGCACAATCACGCGTTTTAATAATCAGCTGGATAGGGAAACTTAAATTGATGATAAAATACGTTTTAAAAAGTTCTTTTATTACATTCTAAATGAAATTATTTAAAAAATGTGAGTAAATTGTGCAAGTATAGAATGATCGATCTTTCATTTAAAACAAACCGCTTGTAAAACGGTTCTCAGTGGAAACCTCAAGTGAACTCTTCAAAGAAGTGCAAAGTTGTAATCTTACCCCATGTTAAATCTCCATAAGAAAAGTTTATTTTCCATTTTTGATCCAATCAACATAGGCTAAATATTTTCAAAATACAAATTAAACCTGCACATATAGGACCGCTAACCTTTGTTTTGGTACAACCCGCATGTACATCGGTCCAGTAGAACAGTCAGGCTTGCTGTCATAAGCTTAAGATTTTTTCCCTATGTTAAATCTCCATAAGAAAGGTTTATTTTCCATTTTTGACCCAATTAACATAAATATTTTAAAAATACAAATAAAACCTGCACATATAGGACCGATAACCTTTGTTTTGGTAAAACCCGCATGTAAGTCGGTCCAGTAGAACGGTCAGGCTCGCTGTCATTAGTTTTGCAAAAGTTTTTTAGTATATAAGATAGGCTACATTACTTCTTTAACTCATATTATGTAAAAAAAAATCTAATTCTCAAAACTTATATTGATTGAAGTTGTAAACATAACCCCAAAGTATAATCTACCCTAGGTTTTGTTTAAGTATTACAGATGATGGGTGAAATCAGCTGTTATATTATGTTGTTACTCACGTACGTACATGAGTTAATGAATTCAGGGGCTTTTTTGTAAAACAAACATGAATGGAAAAAATATGTCTAATGAAATACCAGAAAGTTTTCTTCATATGATTAATATACTGTAATGTTTGACCGCCAAATCTGCCCTCATTACCCCAATATCCCCAACACCGCCTTAACAGTATAAATGAGATGGTATTTATGCTAAAACATAATAGTCGTGAGGCTGTGTGAAATATTACCTTTCCTATTTAAAAACAGAATACCAAACGTTAAAGGTAATCACAATGCATCGATAATTCCTTATAGAGCGCGACACCGATCAATTAGTCGGTAACGTAACCCACGCGCCTGGAATTACCTCGCAACCTAAATCCGACGAGAGGCGCGCATAATTCACATTATAATGTTGCGCATGATCTAGGCGTGCCCCTAATTTTAATTTTACTACAAAAGTTCAGAGCACTTAGCGGACATTCCTTTCATAGGTTGAACGGACAATAGCAATTTAGTTTAAAGCCTGATAGTATGTCTCAGATACGAGGGCGCAGCCGTTTTATTACGGTTCAAGTTTCAGTTTGAGATTTATCGTGACCGTTAATGACCGTATTTTCTAACTTTATGTTTTTAAGGGCGTATTACCATTTTCACTGCACAAAAGCAATACTCAAAACTTTCTCACCATACTATAGCACAGAGAAAGTATAGTGATCGCAAAAAAAACGATGTTGAGATTTTTGTGACAATATCCGTTTTGGAACCAACTCAGTTTAAAAAAGTGGTTTTTACAAAATGTCTGTACGTCCGTATATATACAAAGCTGGAGAGAAAACTATTCGATCGGTTTCGAACAAATTTGCACCAAACATGTCAATTAGGCCTGCATAGATGCACGAAAAAAGGATTAGAATAATTTTGGTCAAGAAACCCCCAAAAATCAGTTATTATTTTATTACAAAAAACGACACAATTTCGAAAAAATGTTTGCTTATTTGTAGCTCTTAATGTACCCTACCATAAGCGAAAAACCTCATCTTTCTAAAAATTCTCTTTTAGCTAGTAATAATAATAACTAATTTTTTAAGGTTTTTGGCCAAAAAGGGGGTTGTTTTTCAAAAATTTTCATATCTTTTTTCGTGCATCTATACAAGCCAATTGACATGATTGGTGCAAATTTGTTCGAAATCGATGGAATAGTTTTCTCTCATTCAGCTAATAATAATGATATTTATTAGTTACTACATTAACGTATCCCCTCTCCTACTTTAATACAATTACGAAGTCACCGTGAGTCTGTTTAATAATTTAAATATGTTTGTGAGAAAGTATGTGTCAGTTTCTGGTACCGTTTGTTTATTGTTAACATCAACACGTTCACTGCTAAGCACGCTCATGTGAGCTTGATACTGAACACTATGAGAAGCGGCCGACGCACAGTGCATTGCACGCCAACCAACATATTGGGAGTATTTTAATACACAATGCATTGCGTGCTTCGAGCGAAAACCTCCATATTGAGAGTATTTTTAATACACAATGCATTGCTTGCTTCGCATGCCAACCCCCATATTTTGAGTTTTTTCAATACAAGGTGCATTGCGTGCCTCGCACGCAAACCCCCGTATTGGGAGAATATTCCCAATACGCATTGCGTGCTTTAGACTATAAATATAAAGAATAAAAGACCAGCTCCTAGTATAGGAAATTTCTTAAGCACAAAATTTGTTTTCTGAGTACACCGTAATCCTTCTTGTAACCGATGGCTATATAGTCCAATTTAACAACAAAATCTTTAGACACTAAAAGATAAATGAAAAGACCTTAGTATTGTGAAGGGAACCCTTCATCTTGTAGGTAATAATAAATAAATAAAGTAATATAATAGGTTAGGCAGGAATGTTGACGATAACGCTGAGTTCGTAGTATAGAGTAAAGCAAGATGGTGGATGCTAGTTGGAGGGTATAAAGGATGCAATAGACAGTCTGGCAGTCTGGGAATAGGCGCGTCCGTGTGCAGGCTTATTTTAAAGAGAGCTCTTCTTGCCTTTGTATTACGTGTAAATCACAAGACCTGGTTTACTCGATACGAGTTGCTGACCTGACAGTGGACAGCTACTGCACCTGCGCACTAGCATGCCAGTAACTCGACCCGCCTCGTCCGTTCACACAAGTGCGAGCTGCTGGCGTGAAAGTAGACAGCTATTGCTCGTGTGTAATCAGCAGCGGTTGTCGCAAAATACACGACTGATCATACCGCAATAAAAACGGTTGCAAAAATACTTTGCCCTGGAATACGTCGAGCTTAAAGTACTGTATAAAAAAAAGATTACACTCGCGTATAGAACGTAAACAATCTAACAGCTGTCATGTTAGTTAAACAAATTGTTAATAGATGGTGCATTTATTAAGAATCATATCAACTTTCACATGAAAGTTTCTGTAATAATTTTTTTAACGTAAACATTAATTTTAAGCTATTTGACTATTTTTCGTCAGTTACGGGGAACATTAGCTTTAAAATTATGTTTCAATAATATTAATTTTGATGAAGTATTAAGGGAAATATGGTGTTGCGAAGAAAAAACCTTTGAGAAATAATAATATATATGATTACATATTTAACAGAAGAATCGTACAAGATTTATTTTCAATACATTAGGAGGGCATAATTGTATACGACAGCCACATTTCCAATGATTGTAAATCCTTATCTACTAATAATTATTATGAGAGAACTGCAGGTGATAGTCACGGTATATGTTGTATCTGTCGTGAATCAGTGAATAGTTAGTTCCATTTCTGAGAAACAATGATTGAATACTCGTGATTGTCGGATGAGAGAACACATTTTGAAAAACCCGAGTTTGCAAGAAATGTAAGGTTTGGTAATACTGTATGTGTTTACACAATACACCTATCATAAGGCAATGTTATGAACACAAAACATTTCACTATGTTTAAGGAGTTTATGTCAAAACGATTTAGAACAATATTTTGATGTCATCTACACACATCTACATCTATACTAATATTATAAAAAGGTAACATTTGTTTGTTTGTTTGTATGTAGGTGGTAATCTCTGGAACTACTGAACCGATTGAAAAAATAGTTTTACTAATAAAAAGCTGCACTATCCCTGAGCAACATAGGCTATAACTCATTCTGTTAAAAACATTTTTTATTTCAATATTTGTAAATTTAGTCTTACGAATCTTAAGTTAGACCTAGACTGAGGAACCAACACATGTATTTACATTTATTACCATAGCAACAAATTGAATAAAATAACACATAAAACAATTGTTTTCTCCAATATTTCCAGTAACAGCTGATTTCAAACTTTGAAGCAACTGGTTCTTTTAACCTTATTATAACTGCAGTTATAAAATAAACGAAATAATTTGATTTGAACATTTAACATTATTTTACCATCTTAGCTTTGGGGTTATTATTAATCCTACACCTTTATTATAAAGACTAGGGGAGACCCCTGCGTGCTCCGCACGCCAACCCCCAATAAAACCTTCTAAAAACATATGTTATGTTTTATTTATAATAAAGGTGTAGGATTAATAATAACCTCAAAACTAAGATGGTAAATAATGTTAAATGTTCAAATTAAATTATTTCTTATATTTTATAGCAGTTATAATATTGGTTAAAGAATCAGCAAGGCTCAGGCCTACACTTTAATAAAAACCCTAACCTAAAAGCTAGAAATACAAAAATAATTGCTTCAAATTTTGAAATCAGCTGTTAATGGAAATGAGAGCTATATTTATCTGTTATTTTATTCAATTGGTTGCCTATGGTAATACATGTAAATACATGTGTTGGTTTATCATTCTAGGCTTAACCTAAGATTTTTTTTCCGACTAAATTTACAAATATTGAAATAAAAAAGGGTTTTTATCGAAATTAATTATAGCCTATGTTACTCAGTTATAGTGCAGCTTTTTGTTAGTAAAACTATGTTTTCAATCGGTTCAGTAGTTCCAGAGATTACCCCCTACAAAAAAAAAAAAAAACTTTACCTCTATATAATATTAGTATAGAAAACATAACTTGATTATGTGTACAGAAGGTTCCAACGGGGTTGACGTGTGGAGCACAGAGGGGTTTCCCCTAGTATTTTATAATTTATTTTTGATAAATGTGTAGCATTAGTCATAACCTCAAAGTTTACTAGATAACAACAGGTATGAACAGTTTTAAAATAGCTATTATTACTAGCCCTCGTTAACAAAAACCTAACCAATAAATTAAAAACACAAATTATTAAAAAGTATGCGATCAGCAGCTAATGGAAATACTGCTGAGAAATTACCTACAAGACAAGATATTGGTGTTAAATAATACATCTGATTATCATAGCAAAAATGGAAATCTCCCATTAGCTGAATTTTCAGCACACAAAATCGCTATTAACTGGTCTATTGCTCGTAGAAGAACACACACAGCGAAGCCCGCGGTAACGCAAAGAAGTAGAAGTTACCGGATTCGTTCCAGACCATGGTCGACTACTCATCTTTATTTATTGAGACAAATTGCTTTCTATTCAGGTGTATAATCTATGTAAATGGAATATTTCCTTCGTGTCAATCATAGTTACATAATGTTGTCTCACCTACATGCCAACATTCATCCAGTTCTGTAATGAGTTTTGATCTTCCACATGTTCTAAGTTTTTCTTGTTCAGCATAAACGCTATTACGTAGAGATTTTACTTGCACAACAACAATATGAAGTAACACACGTAGTGATACAGGAAATTTACTGAACATAATTTTACTTAGTAACTAGTAAGAACCGTGAACATTCACAGGCAGATTAATTAGGTACACATCAGAAATACATCCTGTAAAAAAATACTGTTTAAGAACAACAGACTTTATGTAGGTTTCTACCTAACTATGCTGACGGGGATTTTTAACTCCGTAGGCCTATTTGTTAAAAAATGTATTTATATACGTTATTATATATTTAAGAAAAGATAAAAATATTATCTTTTAATTGTTTTTTATTTCATATTGATTGATATAATGATTTAGAAGTTATTAATATTATAGTGAAAAAATTAATAATCGAATATGTTTATTTGTTATACGAAGATGTACGAATTTTTCCGAAATTAAACGAATAGAGGTATTTCTTCTTAAATTTGTATAAACGAATAATATTGATGATAAAAGGTTGTATTTGTATACAGTTTAACCCCTCAAAGCAAATCTTATAACGTATTATAGCATGCATTAGTTCTATAACTCATATTTAAAAAAAATCAAATTCGCAAGGAGTTATAATGATTGAAGTTGTAGCCATAACCCCAAAGTATGATCTACACTGGGTTTTGTTTAAGTATTACAGATGCTGGGTGAAATCAGCTGTTATATTATATTGTTACTCACGTACATATGTATGTACGCATGGAAGTACACTCGCTTTTATATTGGTTGATTGTTTTGTTGAAGTAAACAATTTATGCAACAAAATAGCAAATAAAACTAAAAAATTTTCGCCGTTGAGAAAATTTTAGTTAAATGTTCACACAGTTGTGTTATCAAAAGTTGGTTTTTATATGATTTATTTATATTTAAACAGTAGTATTCCTCCCGGCAGTGTATCCCCACCATTAGATCTTATGGGATTACGTTTTTTGCACAGAGTTGCGACAGATGATGACGCCATCTTGTATTTTATGACGTAATATGCACCGACTTCAGACGATTTATAATATATAACGAGATAAAATATATAGCAATATATATAGTGTATAAGGGAATCATATTAACTAGTAACTTTGGACAAATGATATTATGATCGTTATACACACTGTAACACAATACATTTTCATTTTCAGTTTGCATTTCTGCCTCAAGTTCCTAGTTAATATGATTTCCTTCTACACTATAACATATTGTTATATATTTTATCACGTTATACAGGGTGGGGAAAAAGTCTGGAAACGGTTTAATATTTCGTATATAAAGAAAATTTGAAGGTAGATGTGATTGAGGAACCTACTCTATGTAAAAATACTACGTATTTTTTACGATTTCAAAAAAAATTATCCGCCATCTTGGATCCGCCATTTTGAATGTAAATTTGTTTTTTTAAATGGGAAGGTGGTTATGTGATACATCATTTTGAAGAAGAATTTCAAGAGAAAACCAACCGTGAAATTTGCACACCCATATTTTTAACCGATTAAAAATGGTGGCCAAAAAAATAATAAAATCGTGATTTTGCCCCATTTTGCTGTACTATTTTGTTTTGAATACTAATTATTATTTTTTTTGGATTTAGAATTAAATAAGTTTTCAAACGATATGCCACATAACAATATTTGGAAGTATTTAAAATTTTTGAGTTCATTTTTTCAAAATTTTTTCGAGTGGTTCAACCGAATATCGTTGTGTGGCATATCGGTTGAAAGCTTATTTAATTCTGAATCCAAAAAGAAGAATAATTAATATTTAAAAAAATAGTACAGCAAAATGGGGCAAAATCTAAAAACACGACTTCCTTGTGTTTTTTAAGCCATTTTTAATCGGTTAAAAATATGGCTGTGCAAATTTCACCGGTGGTTTTCTCTTAAAATTCTGCTTCGAAATGATGTATCACATAACCACCTTCCCATTTAAAAAACAAAGTTACATTCAAAATAGCGGATCCATGATGGCGGATATGTTTTTTGAAATCTTAATAAAATAGTATTTTTACACAGAGTAGGTTCCTCAATCACATCTACCTTCAAATTTTCTTTATATAGGAAATATTAAACCGTTTGCAGACTTTTCTCCACCTGTATATCGGTCGGAAGTCGGCGCAACTTTATTTTTCATGTTGAGCGTGTGGACTTATGGTATTCAGCTGTGGTGCAGTACCAGCCAGAGTAGTGGAAATATTATTCAGCGATTTCAAAATAAAGTGCTTCGAAGTATCGTTGATGCTCCTTCGTACATGAAAACCTTACAGTTGACCGTGAAGTCAGAAAATGCGCCCAACGTCACAAAGACTACAACTGCACATCAATGTTGAGGCCTTCCAGTTGCTTGACAATGATGGAACAGTCAGAAGGTTGAAGAAAGTGAAACCTTTCGACTTGTGGAGTTCTCAAGTCATATTAATTAAGTGTTCGTCATTATGCTCAGTTATAATGATTTAAAAACTTTATACCCCTGTAACTTTTAAACGGTTAGTCGTACCAAGAACAAAAAAGTTTTAAAATCATCATAAAATACAGGGGTTTTCATAAGAAATTCAAAAGTCGTCCGCCATATTCTAAAACGGCGGCTATTAACAAATATTGTAACTACATACAGTATTTTTAATTTCTAAAAAAAAAAAAAAAAAAATTTGGAGAACGGTTGACCCTAAGGCCATCCCTGTAACTTCCCGCTAACTACACTATTTTTGGAAATTTTGAACTGCCATAACTTTTGAATGAATCAACCGATTTTTATGAGATTTGCGGCAATCGATGCAGTTTTTTAAGTCCATTGAAAGAATCAACAACAAAAATTTTTCAGATGAAAAGTTTCGGAGAAATTGAGGAAAAACACTTTTTTTATTTTCTTTCGTTCTCGATATCTCGCGTATGAATCAACCGATTTTTATGCGATTTGCGGCAATCGATGCAGTTTTTCGAGTCCATTGAAAGAATCGACAAACAAATTTCTTATGAAAAATTTTGGAGAAATTTTGAAAAAACACTTTTTTTGATTTTCTTTCGTGCACGATATCTCACGAACGAATTAACCGATTTTGACCAAACTGGTAGCGATCGACGTCGCTTTTCAAGGTTAAAAGCTGATTAGAATTTGGAATTGATTGGTAAAGCCGTTTAAAAGTTATTCCAAAAAAACCTGATTGAAAATGTTTTATTTCTTAGTTTTTTCGAAACTTCTCAGAACCTACCTGTCCGAATTAGTTGAAATTTTCAGGAAATCTAAGTTTGATGGAACTCTTTAGAACGCCGTTTGGTAGGATCCAATCGGTTAAGCCGTTCAAAAGTTATAAGCGGGTCACATACTTACATACACACACACACACACACACACACACACACACACACACACGCACACACACACACACACACACACATACATACAGACAGGGTGACACCCTCTCGGGAGTGGCCAGGGAAGATTCCTAGGACCTCAAAACGTCGAGATCTGATGAATACTTGATTTTCGAAAAACGGGGTAAAACCAATAACTTCCCGATTTTAGAAAATTTTCAATTTTCTTAGCGGGAAGTTAAAAAAAAAAACAAACTAAAAACAAATTAAGGTTTCTCATTTAAAGTTCAGATTTACAGTTTATAATTTACCAATGGTGGCCTATTTAAAAAAGACTCTGTATATATATATATTTTTTTTTAAGGTTTTTAGATGTATCTATCCTCCCCTCTCCTTAAGAGAAAAGTGAAACTGAAGACAAAGCATACATAAATAAAAGCATAAAAATGGTGTTAGGGTAATATTTTAGTTACAGTTGCAAACAAGTGTTTAATTGTAATTTCGCCTACACTAAAGTCTTGCATATTTCATAAATTTATTTATTCCATTCAAATTTTTGTTTGGCGCCATGGCTCTTGAATCCCATAAGCATAATGAGTTTTAATTTGTGTTTTCATTAAACGCTTTTTAAGAGAAGTTTGGTCTTGTAAAATATATGCAATTTGTATTTTTAATATTCTTAAGTCGAAGTAATCCCTATTTCTACAAAAATAATAAGTATCAAAGAGCCAGCAGGGAATTGAATGTATGCGCACATTGCTCTAGTAAATAGTTGCATTAGCAGTCATACAATTATCCCAAATTTTATATTTTAAAAAGCTTTTTTCCCAATTGAAAATTAATTTTAGTTGGGAGTTATGAGGCTTTACCGAGTCTCAAAACACTACAATCTTCTTGTAGCATTAATACAACGTATTCATCTGCCTGTATACAATAAATCAAATATTTAGGATTTGAAATGGTAAAGTAAATTAGGCGAAGTTAGTTTTAACTGCATTTATTTATAAAATTCAATAAATTAACTTAAACTAAAATAAATAATATTTGGCGTTTACTCTGACTTTATCGATTTATCGTATTCGTTTGTTCGTATTTCGCGTCGGAAGGATAACTTCTGCCCTGTGTTTCGAGTTCGACTACTTGAAGTGCTGTGGGCAGATGTAAACCGTTCTTCGTCTGATCTTGGACTGTTCGGACATCGCGTCTTCTGCGGTAGTACACTTGAGGGGGTGCAATGTAGAAGCTCTGAGGTTGGACTGAGGGCATTTCCACAACAAACGACTGAGGTTGTAGCTGTGTGGACAAAATCTGCCCCGCGTTGGAAACGCCTGATGCAGCGAGTGCTGCTGCTTCTCTCAGTGGCGTGAAAGCTGTGAACATTGAACATTAACTATGTCAGATAATTAAAAGTTATTGTAATTACTAGTAACCCTCCGTGAAAATCACTGGCAGATTTATTAGATATACATAAAAAATACATCATTAAAAAAACAACGTTAAGGCCTACTTGTCTAAACCCTGCTAACAATGCTGACGTTGATTTTTAACTCGGTGAATGTGTACAATAATCTATATATATAAAATCGAAATACCACTGACTCACTGATGATCACTATATCTCAAAAACGACAAAACATATTACATTGAAACTTAACATAGTGGTTTCCCTTATGCTCTAGATGTGCAATAAGACGGGATTTAAAAATATTTTTCGTTTAAGGTTATTAAAACGTAAAAAGAGTTAGAAATGTAGATAAAAGTCAAATTACAATGACTCACTATTCATCACTTTTTCTCAAAAACGACAAAACATATTAACTTGAGACTTAACATAGTGGTTCCCCTTAAGCTCTAGATGTGCAATAAGACGGGATTTTAAAATATTTTGCGTTTAAGGTTATTAAAACGTAAAAAGAGTTAGAAATATAGATAAAAGTCAAATTACAATGACTCACTATTCAACACTTTTTCTCAAAAATTACAAACCATATTAACTTGAGACTTAACATAGAGGTTCCCCTTATGGTCTAGATGTGCAATAAGACGGGATTTTAAAATATTTTGCGTTTAAGGTTAAAACGTGCAAAAAGTTAAAAATATAGATAAGCGTCAAATGCCACTGACTCACTATTAATCACTATATCTCAAAAACGACAAAACATATTAACTTGAGACTTATCATAGCGGTCCCCCTTAAGCTCTAGATGTGCAATAAGACGGGATTTTAAAATATTTTGCGTTTAAGGTTATTAAAAAGTAAAAAGCATTAGAAAGGAGGTTCTTTAAATGAGCATCTAAAAAGGCTGTCCTTTGACAGGGATTAATAAAACTAAAAGATGAATATTTTATACACTTAAGCTAAAAAGTAGTACATAGTGTAAATAGCGTATTAACAAAGAGCATACGGGATGCCTTTGAAATTTATATTTTTTGTTATCAAGCTTAACCCGTAGCGAAGCACGGGCACCCAACTAGTAAGGATTATAAAACTGTAGACCTAACATTTTTATTTACATACTATACGTTATTATTATATTTAAAGGAAGATAACATACTATCTTGTAATTGCTTTTTATTTCATGTTGATAGATCAAATAATTTAGAAGTTATTAATATTACAGCGAAGAAATTAATAATCGAATACGTGTATATGTTATACGAAAATGTACTAATGTTTCCGAAGTTAAACGAATAGGTATCTCTTCTTTAAATTTGTATAAAAAAATATATTGATGATAAAAGGTTGTACTTATATGCAGTGTATAACATCAACGCAAATATTATAACGTATATTATAGCATACATTAGTTCTATAACTCAAAAATCAACTTCACAAGACATTATAAACATAACCCCAAAGTATAATTTACACTATGTTTGTTAAGTATTACAGATGATGGGGGAAATCAGCTGTTATATTATGTGTTACTCACGTACGTACGTACGAACGTAAACTCGCTTTTATAGGGGTTGATAATCGATGGATGAATTTTTGCATTTTGATCTTACTATATCATGATAGAAGTGATCTCCGTCTTTGCAATATGTTCTCTAGTGTTTATCCTGCGAGTGCCGAGTGCATATTCATGTAGAATTTTTATTTTGTGTATTTATGTCAATTTATTTGTATCTGTTTTACAAGCTGCTTGTTATTGTATCGTATGATTTGTTATTCATTTCTCGAAAAGTCTGCTGTCGAAAAAATCTATCTTGTAATAATTTGGTTTTAGATTTTGATTTGTAGCTTAATTTACGATAGTCCTTACCTTATGACGCTAAATTAGAAATAATATCAACTGGCCCAAATTGTAGTATGTGACTAGTTGTACTGCAAGCTTTGAAATGTAATAATAATAATAATACGATCACTCAGTTGAACCGCTGATGTTAGTTAGGCGAATTTCCTTTGCTTATTTGCGAACCGAGTATTTGGGAAAATGGTCTATCACGAAGGGACTAAATAGCTTACTAATACGAAATCTGACGAAATATATTACTACTATTGGTTTTCACCTCAGCCTTTAGCCTCAGCTCACGCGCTGCTTCGTTCCGCTCGCAAAGGAAAAACTAACTTTTCGAGTTTCCACCTCAACCGGATTATGGACTGCTTCGCTTCGCTTCGCTTCGCTTCGCTCGCAGCGTGCACACTCGCTTCCCGAGGTAAAACATTCCGGGCATTTTTATGGTATTTTACGTTTTGATCGATTTGAGGAAACCAGCTGGGATATAAGGTAGTGTAAAGAAACAAAATGTACAGAATAACTTTCTATACTCATTACTTTAGATAATCCCAAAAAGTCTCATTATAGTAAGAAAAATCTTTAAAAAAACAATTTCCGTCAAAAAGGGCTTCTAGTTGGAATTTTTTTGCTAACGAACTCTTCCGAGCGACTTAGAAAATCGACGTGTATACCAAATTGGAAGTTAGAGTGCGAATAAAAATTATATACATATATAAAATAAAATATACGCATATACCGGGTGTCCCTTAAGTAAAGTGCCATAACTCACAGTGCAATATATTTTACAATGGAATGTTAAAAAGCTGTTACAATTACACAAATAAATTATTCTATACAAAAAATTTACTTAAATTACTGTTAAAAAGTCGCTAACGCAACCATGTGTATTGTGTAAGTGCAAGTACAGCTCGCTTCACCATGATTGTGTTGCTAGGCGATAATCAGCTGTAATTTAAGTATGTTTCTTGTATAAAATAAAGTACTTGTGAAATTTCAACAGCTTTTTAACATTCCATTGTAAAAACTATTGCACTTTTAGTTAAATTTTATTCTTTGCAAATGTTGAAACATGCCTCTTCAGTTAGTAATCAGTTAGAAATAAAAGTTTCTGAAAATTTCAGCGCTCCTAGCGGCTAAACGGTTAGGTTTATCAAAAAAACATAAAGAATAAAAAAGCCTTAAAATTGAATGTAAAACCGTCACAGGAGAAAAATTAGGGGTTTCTATAAGAAATTTCAAAGTTGACCGCCATATTGGTAAATGGCCGCCATTTGCAAATATTTGAACTACATATTTTTAATTTATCAAAAAACAAGGAAAGGTTCCCCATTTTAAGTTTGCTGTAAAATTAATACTTTCTGAGATCCCAATAGTGGCCCATTTAAAAAAAACCACCCTGTATACACTTTTAAAATAACACCCCAAAACGTGTTCTGGGGACCATGATCGGTGCTCATTGAACACTCCTGACTTTAGGTCTCACCATAAGAGTCACTGCAATAGCTCATCTTTCCTATGTACTCAACTGTTCAACTCTATCTTTATGGTACTTACTTGGTATTTATTTTTAATGCATTGGGATGCAAGTTTACCTCGGACCAGGTTGTTAGTTATAAACAGAGAAACGTAAATTTCCTAATGTTGCGATCTTCAACTTGTATAATCGGTTTACACAAATTACTCTGTTACGTTTAAGGTATTTTTTATTTCTTTCTTTCTTTATGGTTTTGTTGACAAAAATATTTGTATAAAACAAATATAAACTAGTATAAAACTATAGACTTGGGGTCTGTAGCCTGACTATACCTGTAGCCAGGTTACAGACGCCAAGTTACTGTATACAAACTATACACATTTGACCAATATACTCACAAAATTCAACTAAACAACAAGAAGAAAAATTTACAATAACTAACATAAATACGCAAAATTTAAAAAATAAAAAATCAGTAAGAATAAGGTAATACAATAATTAGTTAATAAGATAAATCACATTGCAAACGAAAAAATCACAACAGTCATAAAATAATACGATCATGAGGCACAAACTCATCCACCGAGTGAAAGGATCCAGACAATAGAAATTGTCTAAGACTGTTTTTTAAAAATCCTGTAGGTGAATTTTGAATGCTTTTAGGAAGCTTATTCATGAACTTTGCACCAGTTTGTGAGGGAAGTTTACTGTATAAATTTAACCTGCGCTGTCTGGCACGATACTCACAAACTTGTCTGGTGCTGTAGTTGTATATATCGATATTTTGGACATGATCACACTCGAATTTATAGGAAAGAAATACTTCAAGTATGTAAATACATGGCAGTGTAAGTAGGCTACTCCAAATTTCTTGAAATAGTTTTTACAACTTTGTATTTTATGTAGCCCCGCAATAAGCCTTATGGCTATTTTTTTTTGCAAGACAAACACTCTTTTCGTGTTTTGAACTGAAGAGTTTCCCCAAAGAAGAACTCCATAGTTCAATTAATGATACACTAGCCCATAATACGCTGTTAAAAGTATCGATGTACCACATTATGGCTTCAAACTTCTCAGTACAAATATACCTGAGCTGATTTTGTTAATGTGGTCATTCCAGTTCAACTTGTCCTCAATTAGAAGACCCGAAAATTGTATTGATTGTACTTCTTCAAGTATACTATCACCTAGCATGACACTTGGTGTCGGATTTGAGCTATGCTTTCTACTGAAGTGTATGTACTTTTATATGATTGATTGTTGAATTGTTTTCTGCAAAATACTGTCCAGTGGCATTTCTTCCAGCAATTAAATTTCCAATAGTGAAAATACCATATATTCTTGCTAGTTTTTTATTTTGTACAAGTTAATAACTCTTTATTAATGTTTGATTTAAAACGAAAAAGAGTGGTTAGTCTCTCATCGCCATTTTCGTCTCATAGTAGTAAAACAAATATACAATTTAACTGATGTTAGTAATTATGTAATATGCCATATTTGCCTATTGTATAAACCGACCTGTAAGTTTAGCCTTGCATCAAGAAATAAAATATGACTCTGAAAATAATAATTAAAAAAACAATTTACGTTTGTTTTGCTCTAGCCTTCAAATTGGCATTTCCTGACGCCATTGTTCTTCTAGATATGGAATTGAAGATGACAGTTGGATCAACAAAGCTGTAATAACTTATGGTAATTACGGGTCACTGTTAGAAAAAATACGAACTTGTATGATAACTTGAGTATGAAATATAAGCAGAAAGAAAAAGTAAAGACAAATAAATAAATAAATCTTTAACAGGAAAGTGTGTGATTCACTTATTAGTTCAAGTTAATTCTTATGAACGCAGTTGATAATTATATAAATTTACTCAAATAATTATGTTTCAATTTCAGACGGAGTTATAAAATATAATTGGAAACAGTACAATAATATTGTTTAAGGCCTCGTTTATACACGCGATTTGTGTCCGCGACATGAACAAGCGCGTTTTAGAGAAGCATTG
>JAGFPH010003876.1:77184-91342 GCA_018207615.1 Philaenus spumarius | reverse complement strand
ATAAGTGTAATGCCATTTTCATGTTTCCTCTAGCATAAATTATATTTCTATCACGTTCATAAGAATAGAGTACAAAATAAAAATATATGACGGTAAAGAAGAACACAAGCAATATAACATGTGTCTTTTACATTTTGTAGTAAATAACCCCTCAAAACGTTATTTCTGTAGGTGCATATTGCAAATTTTATTTGTAGCTTCTGAACCTGTACGGTACCCAAAGTAGTACTGGACAATTCACTAAATAAGTATTTTAACAAAATTGAAAATATTATTAAACGTTGTTTTAAAGGTGTAAATATGATTCATTTGAACAAATTTGTTAATTATGAATGAAATAAAAGACCTAAAATTTAAGAGAAAAATTTACAATAAATCGGGTTAAAAAAGTTAACAAATTGTAAAACCGAATTACTATGAATGATAATATGATAATATACTATGAATGAAGTTAATTTCTTGAGACCCGTAATAGGTAACGCAAAATATTCAAATATTTTTGAAACTAAATAATAAATATTTATTTACATTTATTATTATTGAGATAAAATTTGTTAAAGTTACTTTAAAACGATCGATTACTAATTTGTACAGATAAGATTTCTACAATGCGTTATTTTTAGAGAGTATGTATCATTTTTGATTTTTTTAAAATTACGACATTATAAATGAAAAATCAAATATACGTTTTAAAGGCCGGCCTCATAACCTTTAGAGTTTTGTCTTGAAAATGACAGTTGGTAAAAGTAATAGCAAATCTTAGAGTTTATTATATTTTGTATGCACGATGGTTAGTGAATATTTTTTCTAAAATTCGTAAACAAAAAAATGATATCATAAAAACAAAAGTGAGAAAAAATAGTTTTGTGTACCTTTTACACATATATATACAAACTGACTTGTGCGGCTTGCTGAAGCAAAAGGACAAACGAGACACATAAACAGGCAGGGAGAAAGATTAACAATGAGAGCACAGGTACAAATAATTGTAACTAAATAAAATGTAACCGTACAAGTATAATAAACTAGCTGACCCGTACGGCGTTGCCCGTGGTGGTTGGTATTTTCAGTCTTTTTAAGGTAATTTTATTCTTTTTAAGTGTTCAGTCAGTGAGTGGTATTTGGCTTTTATATATATATATATAGATCTTAAATAATAAAAGCACTATTGTCATAATAATAAAAGATCTGACATTATGATTTTAGTAACTTTGATCCCCCCAAACCCCTCCTAAAATTTCGAAATTTTTCATACCCTTTCTTAGCGAGCACATATGGCCCTAGAGGAAGCTACATACCAAATTTCATTCCAATCCGTTCGGTAGTTTTGAAGAAATCGTGATTTAATAACTTTGATTCCCCCAAACCCCCCTAAAATTTCGATTTTTTTTTAACTCTTTTTTAGTGAACACTTTTGGCCCTAGAGGAAGCTACATACAAAATTTCATTCCAATCCGTTCGGTAGTTTTGAAGAAATCGTTTTTCACAACTTTGATCCCCTCAAGCCGCCCTAAAATTTCGAATTTTTTCAAACCCTTTCTTAGTGAGCACCTATGGCCCTAGAGGAAGCTACATACCAAATTTCATTTCAATCCGTTTGGTAGTTTTTGAGAAATCGTGATGCGTGTGTGAGTGAGTGGTATTTCGCTTATATATTATATATAGATTTAAAATCTCTTGGTTATAAACTAAAATGCAAATACAGCAAATAAAATCTAATAAATCAAAAATCACTTAGTTACACAAATTAAGTCGTCAATTACTTCGTATTTCATCAGTCAACTCTTTACAGAAGTTAAAAAGTTGCGTATCTTTTGTTGCGTTCTCAATACAAGCGGATCGGGAGAAAATTAAAAACTTTTGGGTCTAAGAATAAAAAGGATCTTTTTTAAACAGGAGCGGTTTACTTTTGGTCGTTTTAATTGCAGTACAGTGCAGATCTACTTCTTTTTGAATAATAAATTGTATCTATATTAACATACAATATAAAAAAACATTTTCATAAATTTATCCACAACTAGGGGAAACCCCTGCGTGCTCCGCACGCCAACCCCATTGGATTCTTCTATACACACAATCACGTCGTGTTTTCTTTATAATAAAGGTGTAGGATTAATAATAACTCCAAAACTAAGTTTGTAAATAATGTTATATGTTCAAATCAAATTATTTCGTATATTTTATAACAGCAGTTATAATAAAGGGTGAAAGAACCAGCAAGGATCAGGGTAACTTTAATAAAAACCTAACCTAAAAGTTAGAAATACAAATAATTGCTTCAAAGTTTGAAATCAGCTGTTAATGGAAATATTAGAGCAAACACCTGCTTTATCTGTTATTTTATTCAATTGGTTGCTAAGGTAATTCATCGGTTTAGGCCTAACCTACATATTTTTCCGACTAAATTTACAAATATTGAAATAAAAAATGTTTTAATCAAAATGAATTACAGCGTATATTACTCAGGGATGGTGTAGCTTTTTGTTAGTAAAACTATATTTTCAATCAGTTCAGTAGTTCCAGAGATTACCCCCTACATACAAACGAACAAATTTTAACTCTTTATAATATTACTACAGGTGCATTTTCAATTGTTATGGGTTATTGTGTTGTTTAGTAGTAGGCCTAAATTATGTTGGGATTTAAAATGTTTATTTAAAAGTTTGAGATAGTATTCTGTCTGAATTCTTTGGTTTATTCAGTTTATATTGTTTACCAACTTAGGTTTGACGTTATCATTAGTTCTATACATTCATTAAAAATAAATTATAAAATATGTCTTCAGAGGGGAGTTAAATTATAAACATGGTTTGTTAACCTACATCGAAATAATTGCATTAGTAAATTATTTACGTATTGCAAAAATGTATTTGTTGGTTCTTTGAAAAACAACGATTGAATAGAAATATTTAAAACTAAATTATCAATGTAGATTATGTAGGCTGTTTTTGGTTTTTAGTTTTGACTAATATAGTCTGTTGACTGGCAAAGAAAACCAATAAGAATTTGGTTTGGAAGGTTTATAAAACAAATTAAAACTGCTTGCATTTTATCATATTGTTGGGGAAAAACGTTTAATACAATAATTGTAGAATTATTCGTAAAGTTTGAATTTAGTCAAATGAACATTTCAACTTACCGGCAGCGTCATGGTTGCCCTCCACTTCGTACGGAACTAAACACGACAAAACTGTGCTCCCATTTTATACAGTAAGAAACCGTTTCTCGGGAATTATTATTAGTCCAGTTCTAAACCCTTACCGTTAATTCTGAAACTATGTCAAAGCCTACAAGGGTGGATGGCAAAAACTAGCGGGACTCGAAATGAGAGCTAAAACTTAACTCGTTCACTGCAACGCAAATGTCCTATGTTGCTAAAAGCTGACCTTTTATTTTTTATATTTTTTATAGTCTAAATGAGTAGAAATTACTTAATTTTTTATTTTTTAACCTTTCGACGTAATAATCACTAATATTTTACAGGGCCTGATTTAAAACTTTGAAACAATTATTTGTGTTTCTATCTTTTAGGTTAGTTTTTTGTAAAGAACGCCATTTTGTTGGACGTAAAAACAACACAAACTATACTAAATATTGTATGGAAAAGGGAGCGAAATAATAAATAATTATTAAATATATTTAGTATTGGTACAGCAGCAATCAGCTGTTTCCATTAACAGCTGATTCCAAAATTTGAAACAGTTATTCCTATTTCTAAATTTTAGGTAAATTTTGTTTAAGTGTACATCTGAACCTTGCTGGTTCTTTACGTTCATTATAACTGATGGTATAAAATATACGAAGTAATTTGATTTGAGCATTTAACTTTATTTACCATCTCAGTTTTGGGGTTATTATTAATCATAACTTTTATTATAAAGAAAACATAACATGATTATGTGTATTGAAGGGACCAACGGGTTTGGCGCTTTTCATTAAAGTATCTGAGAAAAAAATTTAAATTAATATGCATTTTCTTTTTAACGCGTGAACAAAATTTAACAAAATCTGTTCGAAATTTCATCATAACATTCCTAAATTTGTATTTGTTAAAAAGGTATTATTCATTTTTTTACTAAATTGTGCATTAAGTTTATTTTATTTTACCCAAAAAGGTGATTGGCTATAATTATAATTATAGTCATGCTATACATTAAAAATTAAATTTTAAAATTGGAGTAACACACAAATGAAACTAAGGACCGCGTACTTGTCACGGTAAAAATAAACAAACAAAAAGTATTTTACAAAGAAAAACATTCTAAATTGCGGATACAAATTTCTTTTAGTTCTGATCTGATTTTAATATAACTATAATGGTCTAGCATAATATTCACAGATATTTTAAAACTTAATCTTCTAATATGTTGTTCAATCTTGTTTCGTTAGACAAAAAGCTGTCTATAAACTAACTTTGCTCAGGTGTATAAAAAACTAGAATGCTGCGCCCCTGTTTCTCAGCGTATTGGGAGTGTTTTCGATACACAGAGCATTGATTGATTCGTACATCAACCCCTCTGCGACTAGTGGTTTCGCAGCTCGCACCCCATCCACACTCGCGGCGGCGAAGTAAATACAAATAGATTATTGTATACACTAATATTTTGTCGGAAATTACGTTTGATTAGGTTAGAGGTATCTTAGTTAGGGGTAGTATGGTGGAGGTAGCAGTGACCTTGAACCTGACACGCCCATTAAGGCCAGAGTGTTTGCGTGAGCGACAGAAGTTCATTCATATAATAGAGACAAATTAAGCAACAAATCGTCTACAACTAATTGCTACTTAATTACTTTTACACCAGACCTGACCACGCACAACCCAACACAAGTACAGTATCATCAAAACTTAGTAGTTTTCAAGTTAAATCTTTACAAAAAACCTAAAAAAAACATTTTCTCTTTATAATTAGGGTCATTGTAGGTTTTTGTTGAATGAGAAAAGTACCACTTGATTCTAACTACACTCTTAAATAAGATTGACATTATTATTAAGACTAGGGGAAACCCCTGCGTGCTCCACACGCCAACCCCGTTGGAACCTTCTCCACACATAATCATATTATGTTTTCTTTATAATAAAAGTGTAGGATTAATAATAACCCTAAAGCTAAGACGGTAAATAATGTTAAATGTTCTAATCAAATTATTTATAACAGCAGTTATAATAAAGGTTAAAAAGAACCAGCAAGACTCAGGTCTACACTTTAATAAAAACCTAACCTAAACGCTAGAAGAACAAATAATTACTTCAAAGTTTGAAATCTTGTATTAATGGAAGTATTAGAGAAAAAAAGCTGTTTTATCTGTTATATTATTCAATTGCTTGCTATGGTAATAAATGGAAATACTTGTGTTGGTTCATCAGTCTAGGCCTAACCTAAGAATTTTTTCCGTCCACATTTACAAATATTGAAATAAAAAAGGTTTTTATCAAAATTAATTATAGCCTATGTTAGTGTAGCTTTTTATTAGAAAACTATTTTTTCAATCCTTTCAGTAGTTCCAGAGATTACCCTTACATAAAAAAAAAACTTTACCTACTTATAATATTAGTATAGATTATAGATTTAGGCTGTGTACACATTATACATTTACGTTACAAATGATGTGACTGCTTCTTTACATCATTCGAAGAGGGTGTTTGTATAATCCCCTGAGTGATGTAAACAGAACAGAACAGAACAGAACATTTATTGGTCCTTCAGCACATGTACAACATTGCAATAGACTTCGTCACATACAGTTTAGTCATTAAAACTAACATAACTAATATTAAACACAGGTTTACTAAATATTTACATCACATTCCAAATAATCCGCCAAGTTATAAAATGGGTGCTTTTTCAGCCAACCATAAAAAGTATGATATAAATCATCATTTGTCAAGTTTTGAAAAGTGTCAGGCAGTTTATTGAATAGTTTAATTCCTAAAACTAAATGATAATTTTTGGATTTATTTAATCTATGTCTTGGTTGTTCAAGAATATGACCAAATCTTGTATTATGATTATGAATGAAACCTCTAACTTGATACATATGTAAATTATTCTTTACGTGCATTACTACATCAAAAATATACAAGTTGATAACCGTTAAAATACCAGTTTTAATAAACAATGGCTTGCAGTGTTCCAATTTATCAGAGTTTGTTAATATTCTCAAAACTTTTTTTTTGAAGAATTAAAATTGTGTGAATTCCTATTCCATTTCCCCAAATAAGAAGGCCATATCTCAAAATACTTTCAAAGAAAGCAAAGTACGCTATTTTTAAATATTCAAACGTTACTTGACTCTTAAGATTTACTAGTAAATAAATTACCCTTGATAATTTTGTCTTTACATAATCTATGTGCACTGACCAGGAGAGCATACTATCAATTTTTATACCAAGCAACGTTACAACTTTTTCATAAGCAGGCTTAAAACTATGTTTATATTTGTTTTGTAGAGTGACTAAAAGTTTTTGAGTTTTTTCTTCTTTTAAAAACAGTCCATTTACCTCAAACCAGTCGTTTGCTTCTTTTAATACACTAGCTGCTACATTATCTAATTGAAAAATGTCTTTGTGACTAACAAGTAAAGACGTGTCGTCCGCATAAATTGTTGAGGAACATGAAACATTTAAACTTAAATCATTAATTAAAATCAAAAACAATATTGGTCCCAACACCGAACCCTGTGGAACACCAAGAGTAGTATTGATTGTTTTTGATTGTCTGCCATTTATATCTACAAGCTGTTTCCGGTCCCTCAAATATGACTGAAAAATGGCTAATTCTTTTCCATGAAACCCATAAAATCTCATTTTTCCCAACAAAATATTAGGCCTAACACAATCAAATGCTCTACTCAAATCACACAGTACGACCAGAGCAGGACAATTTTCTTCCAGTTTTTCTAGTAGGGTTTTTACTAGAATATCTACAGCTTTTGTGGTAGATTTCCCATTTCTGAATCCAAACTGACTGTCACTGAACAAATTTAAACCCTCAAAATGCGCACATACTTGCTTCTTTAGATTTTTTTCCATTATTTTTGCCATTACCGGAATACATGAAATAGGACGGTAACTTTTCGGCTCTTTACTATTACCCTTTTTAAATATTGGTACTACCCTTGAAAACTTTAAACATATGGGAAATTCACCTTCTCTTATACATAAATTGATACAATATGTTAGTGGTTCTAAAATAATGTGAATAATTATCTTAATTAAATTACTAGATAGACCATACACATCATTGGTATTTGAATTTTTCAGACGTTTTACAACTTGAAGCACTTCTAACTTTGTTACTTCAGATAATACAAATCTGTCACACTGATAACTACCTAGATATTGATAAGCACTTTCAACTGAAGATTTAACTTTTCCACTTATTTCTTCAACGGATGACACAAAGAAATTGTTAAACTCATCTGGTGTGATGCCTTGATCTGCGTTGACTTTACCAGCCTTCCCCGCCACTCGGTTGATCACTGTCCAGGCTGCCCTGCATTTGTTCGTAAAGAAGCAGTTATCACGTGTAACGTAACCCCATATGTTACAGGCCGTTCTATAACGTTGTACAATAAATAACATCAAAAAGAAATTTTAACTAGTATATTATTTTATTATTACCCAAACATTGCACTGGTATCATTACAATGCAATTAACGACTGATACAGATTTTTACTCGGTATAAATGTTGAATTTATAGCACCAACTATCCAAGAGGAAATTTACTATTGTCAGTAGAATTGAGAAGTATACGTTAGTCTATGAATCAATGAAGCAATTCAATTTCGCTTAATAGTAATGAAATGAACTTACTATATCAAACAATCAGCTGATCTGAGCGTTTCAAACAAGCAGCTGTTTGAAGCGTGATGTAATCGTAACTTACATACCCTTTAAATCACTAGAGATGTAAAGTAGATCAGTAAGATTAATCCTGGGTTAGGACAGTTTAAAATGTGGGATTAGGTAAATAAGATTAAAGTTATTGTTAACATTATATATTTAAACTGGTAAATAAACATAATGCTTTTTTAGAAGTGAGCGTACTTGCTCCAAATGTATTATCAGGACAAGTCATATTACCTAAACATGATGAAAACATTAACATGTTTTGACCAAGGAGATAGTTTCCTTTTCATGTTGCAAATTATATTAGTTTGATGACAAAGGAAGAACGAAATAATGGATTGGTTAGTCGTGATTCATAGAAGGTACATTTTAGTCTTTCATGGAATCGGTGAAAACTTGTCAACCCTTGACTTGACAGGGTCAGTGACCGAACCCTAACGGTATTAAAAGGATCTATGTCGGTGCCGGCGTTTCAGTTTCAGTGCAATTACTTCAGTGTTGGCAAAACTGTTCAGTGAAAAATGCATTGGGTGAGTGTTACAGTGATTTTTTTGGGGTTAAAATAATGTTCTAGTGTTAAGTATATTAATTATTTCTGGTGTTATATATAACATACTGATAGTTATATCCTCAGTTATTAGGCTGCCTGCTTGAACAGCTGACAATACTTAGTGTATCCATTGACAGACATTACCGGTTTCGGAATTTGAAAGCCTCCCTGGCTTTCATGTTACATAAATAAAAATGTTAATGTTCGTTTGTTAAAAATCTAAAATCTTCGAAAGGTTTGCACCGGTTACTTTGAAATTTTAAAGAACATTACATCCGAATACAAGCAGGTTTTTATATACTTTTTTTTACAAACAGCAGCATCTATTGAACATAAAAACAACAAAAAGAATACTATATAAATATTTTTTTAATATGAATGCCATTAAATATGTTTATTGACTATAACAACAGTAATCAGCTGTTTGCTATAATATTTCCATCAACACCTGATTTCAAACTTTGAAATTTTTTTTATTTCTCACTTTTAGGTTAGGTTTTTGTAAAGAGCGCCATCTGTTGGACGCAAAAGCAACACAAACTATACTAAATATTGTATGGAAGAAGGAGCGCCATAATGAATAATTATGAAATAAGTTTAGTGTTGCTACAGCAATCAGCTGTTTGCTCAAATATTTCCATTAACAGCTGATTTAAAAATTTGAAACAATTATTTCTATTTCTAACTTTTAGGTAGAGTTTTGTTTAAGTGTAGACCTGATCATTGTTTATTTTTGTAACCTTTATTATAACTGATTGTATAAAATATACGAAATAATTTGATTTTTACATTTAACATTATTTACCATCTAAGCTAAAAACCATCCAAACCTTTATTGTAAAGAAAACATAACACATGTGTATAGAATGGACCAACTGGGTTGGCGTGCGGAGCACGCAGGGGTCTCCCCTAGTATAACGTAAATAGTTAAACTAAAACTTTGTTAAAGTAGAAGTAGAACTTAGAATCTCGATAAAGTAATACTAGGTTACCGGTACTAATTTAGTGGCTAATGTCTGGATATGCAAACTTTTTACATGTAGCTTATATAAAAATTTCAAGGAATTACTGTTTTCAATATCAGTTAATTATAAATCTGCCGCGTGTATTTCAACCATTGCTTAAAAAAAAAAAAAAAAAAAAAACAATTAATTGTCTACTTAAATAATTCGATCACACAGTTGAAACCACTTACGCGAATTTAAAAAAATAAGTTTGTAGGTATATCTTTTAGGGTTTCAACTGACTATTTGGGAAGTTGTTGACTTAAGAAGGCGTTGCATAACTGCTTTCAAGTACCAAATATGATACACAGAAGGCAATAAGAATCGTAAATGTAATATTTGGAATAAATAGTTACAAACAAAAAAATAGTCAAATTAACAAAACAACATTTTTACATTAACACGTTCACTGCTACAAAATTTCGTATTTCCTATGCTAGGAGCTGACCTTTTATTTTTATATTTATAGTCTAAATAAATGAGTAGAAATTACTTAATTTTTTATTTTTGAACCTTTCTACGTAATAATCACTAATATTTTAAACTAGACATACATGTTAATACTAGGAGTGCGTCCATAGCACATAGTCTTAAAATAGGCGCAATGCACTGTGTATTGAAAACACTAAAAATACGGGGGTTGGCGTGCGAAGCAATAATAAGTTGGGTTGCGCCTTAGGCTGGTACTGTTAAAATATTTTTGTTACAAAAGTTCTTCTGCGTTTACGAGAGAATTGACCTAGATGGAAGATAGTGTACCATCCATTTGTCAATTAAGTCCCGATTCTGTAACTTCGCGTCAGGTCTGCCCGCATCTAACGTTGTAATAGAACATCTGGCATTAAAGTCAAGGTTAGAGAGAGGAAGCTGTCGAATTAAATGTTGCAAAATACTAGAACATTCCAAAAATATCTAAGGATTAAATCGATTATGTCAACTATGTAGATAAATATATTGTAACTAGTAAACCCCCTTCAAAAATCATAGGCAGATTAATTAGATACACATCAGAAATACATAATAAACAAAAACTATTTAAAAACAACAAGACTTAATCTAGTCCTACCTATGCTGAAGGGGATTTTTAACTCGGTAATTAAGGAATATACATATGTAGGCCTATTTGTTAATTATTTTTACTTATATACATTATTACATATCTAAATAGAGATAAAAATATTAACTTTTAATTGTTTTCTTATTTCATATGGATAGATCAAATGATTTAGAAATTATTAACATTATAATGAAGAAATTAATAATCTTATACGTTTATATGCTATACGAATATATATGAATGTTTCCGAAGTTAAACGAATGGGTTTCTCTTCTTTCTACAGTCTATCATGTTTATGTTATGTATTCGCAATACGATTTATATTCATGACAATTTTCACTTCTGTACTGAACCAACTAATTTTTCTTGAAAATCTTCGAGAAAGGCTTACTTTATTATAATTTTAATATCTGTTGTTAAACATCAAACAGCTAATTTTGTATGGAAAGTTTAACAACTTAATTTTAGGTTAGGCCTATACAGAACCAACACACGTTTCTTTAATGCATTTACATTATATTACCATAGTAACCAAGTTAGACAATTTAGACATTTAAAGATAAAAAGAAAGCACTATGTCAATTTTAGAGGTATCACCAAATACACTAATTTAACACGACTTACAAAATTGGGAAGTGCAATGTCCATTTCATCAGTAGCGTTTCGTCACTAAACCCATACAGCTGTTGAGTATAAGCCTTTAAATTTACCACTGTCTATTTTATTTCGCCTATTTCTTCTTCTTTTAAACTTTTGAAAAAAGCTAGCTGAAGCAGAGTTGTTACATTAAACTTCTGATTCAGTGCGTTTGTAAAACAATGAAGAAGAGGAAATCAAAAACGTATTGCGAGTTCGTATATTTTACCTCATAAAAAAAAATAAGAAGTATTCTTTTAAAAAAGAAAGACAAGTACAATCAACCTATCAACTCCTATAAAAGCGAGTGTACGTCCGTACGTGAGTAACATATGATAAAACAGCTGATCAATTACTACAGTCTAACGGGTTGAAATTTGGTGTCTACGCCATACAATAAATATAAATTAAACTAACTTCCTTCCAGCTATAAAGCTAAAATTATATAATATAATTCTTAAGCGATATAAAAACCATTTGCAATTTGATTATTTAAGTCAAAGGGATGAAATGGAATAACTATCCTTAAAATTAAATAATAATGAATACACTTACTTTTTCTATATACTAAAAAACTAGTAAACTAATTTCACTAATTTGCTTATGAAAATAAATGGTACCAGGAACTGGCACATACTTTCTCACAATCGTATTAAAATTTTTAAACAGATTCACTGTGACTTCATAATTATTGTCGGAGGGGTTGGAGATTAACTAATAACTATTACTATAATTAGCTAGAGAGAAAACTATTCGATCGATTTCGAACAAATTTGTGCCAAACACGTCAATTAGGCCTGTATAAATACACGAAATGTTTTTGAAAAACAACCCCCTTTTCGGCCATAAAACCCTAAAAATAAGTTGTTATTATTATTAGCTAAACGAGAATTTTTAGAAAAATGCGGTTTTTTGCATATGGTAGGGTACATTAAAGGCTACAAATAAACCAACATCTATCAAAATCGTTAAAGCCGTTTTTGAGAAAGTTTGATTTTTCTCGTTTTTTTGATATTTGGAGGTGGAGGGGGAGGCGGAAAACCCCTTAAAAATATAAAATTTGAAAAAATGAAAACAATGCCTGGAGATATTCCAGAACTACACCTACATACCAAATTTCATCAAAATCCGACCGTTGTTATGGTATCCAGCTCTGTACACATCCTAAATGACACACAGACATTACAAAAAAAAAACACTTTTTTTGGTTCAGGGAGCACCAAAACAAATAATTCAACTAAAAATATTTTTGGGTTCAGAGAGCACCAACACACATAATTCTACTAAACAATTTTTTGGGGTTCAGAGAGTACCAAAACAGATAATTCCACTAAAAATTCAAATTAGAAAATTTGGACGAAAACAATACTTTCTCCATATACTACGTATAGGGGGGAGAAAGGAAAAGTCGAAAATCCAAGATTGTACAGAATATATTTTCTAAAACTATAAAAACCATGAATTGAAAGACGACCATTCACAATAATAACGTCCCTTATCGACCTCAACAAATCGTTTCTGACCTTACCAAGACATTACACTTTATAAATATAATTTGGCCAAAACACTGTGATCAGACGAGGCACGACTTTAACTTTTAAACCCTTTCATCTATGCCTGGCATTTTGGTTTACGCTGCATTTGAGCTATATTTCATTTCCCCTCGAGTCACTCTGATTGTATTCAGATTTGTTTACAGATAGTTGATAATTTGTTTATTACGATTTTACTAAACCACAACTTATCATATTTCGATGAAACATTTATTGTTATGTTGACAAGGCCTTACACGCATGCCCCCGTATTGGGGGTATCTTCAATATACAATGAATTGCGTGCTTCGCACGCTAACCTCCGTATTGGGAGTATTTTCAATACACAGTGCATTGCGTATTTCGCACGCCAACCCCCGTATTGGGAGTATTTTCAATACGCAATGCATTGCGTGCTTCGCACGCCAACAACCGTATTGGGAGTATTTTCAATATACAATGCATTTCGTTTTTCACACGCCAACCCCCGTATTGTGAGTATTTTCAATATACAGTGCATTGCGTATTTCGCACGCCAACCCCCGTATTGGGAGTATTTTCAATACACAATTCATTGCGTTCTTCGCACGCCAACCCCCTTATCGGAAGTATTTGAAATACACAATGCAATGCGTGATTCGCACGCCAACATTCGTATTGGGAGTATTTTCAATACACAGTGCATTGCGTGCTGACACTCCAATTCCCGTATTGGGAGTATTTTCAATATAAAATGCATTGCGTGCTTCGCACGCCAGCCCCCGCATTGGGAGTGTTGTCAATACATAGTGCATTGCGTGCTTCGCACGCCAACCCACTTATTGGAGGAATTTTCAATACACAGTGCATTGCGTGCTTCACACGCCAACCCCCGTATGGGGGAGTTTTCAATATACAGTGCATTGCGTATTTCTTACGCCAACCCCCGTATTGGGAGTATTTTCAATACGCAATGCATTGCGTGCTTCGCACGCCAACAACCGTATTGGGAGTATTTTCAATATACAATGCATTTCGTTTTTCACACGCCAACCCCCGTATTGTTAGTATTTTCAATATACAGTGCATTGCGTATTTCGCACGCCAACCCCCGTATTGGGAGTATTTTCAATACACAATTCATTGCGTTCTTCGCACGCCAACCCCCTTATCGGGAGTATTTGAAATACACAATGCAATGCGTGCTTCGCACGCCAACCTTCGTATTGGGAGTATTTTCAATACACAATGCATTGCGTTCTTCGCACGCCAACCCCCTTATCTGAAGTATTTGAAATACACAATGCAATGCGTGCTTCGCACGCCAACCTTCGTATTGGGAGTATTTTCAATACACAGTGCATTGCGTGCTGGCACGCCAATTCCCATATTGGGAGTATTTTAAATATAAAATGCATTGCGTGCTTCGCATGCCAGCCCCCGTATTGGGAGTATTGTCAATATATAGTGCATTGCGTGCTTCGCACCCCTACCTCCGTATTGGAAGTATTTTCAATACATAGTGCATTGCGTGCTTCGCACGCCAACCC
>JAGFPH010003876.1:48005-65994 GCA_018207615.1 Philaenus spumarius | reverse complement strand
GTGCACGTTGAATTCAGCAGATTGTTTTATAAAAACACGGGGGTTTAAGTACGTTTTACAAAACCCAAATTAGAGTGAACATTTTATTAATTACGTATTTATTTATTTTTGGATCAAGTATCTATACTCTAGTGTTTGGTGTTTAAACTCACCTCTATAAGATTGAATTCAAATGAGCGGAGCGAAAAAATACATTTTTGTGTGCGTAAAATTTATTAAAAAATAAAAGTAATACGATGATGGGTATAATATTTCAATTTTATCTCTATGTAACTCTGTTTTCTTTAAACCTTGGTTCAAACATTTCAATAAAACATAAAGAAGTTTAGGAATTCCAACTTATCATTAAAATTATAAAACAATTAATATGTACAGTATATATAAAAATGTATCTGTTTTAGTATTTTATTACTAAATGTGTTTTATTGGAATATATATTATTATTATATTTTAGTAAAGGAAAACAAATTTGATTTCATATAAAAGTAACAGTTTACAACCTGTGTAAAAGTATTAGAGTAAATAAATATATTTAACTAAATTATTGTAACTTTAGACACGTACATATAGAAAATGTACAGAATTGTAAACAGAACGTGAAGTGTCAAGGTGCTGTTAAACTGAAAGAGTTTATGCCGTTAACCTAAACCTTGTTTATTTTGTATTTATCTATACAGTTGTAATAAAGTTTGCCTGTGTAGTACTGAATTTTAGAAAATTATAAATTATACATTTTGAGTTCTTCTGTATTTTATACTCTAAAAGTATTTAGTATTGTTGTTATACTGATCATGTTATTGTTATATATATATTGGTTTAGTTTAAATATATAATCAATTTACAAGTGTAGTAAACTGTATAAATTATTATCATTATGTAAAGGTAAGACTGTATGTGTGTATGTGTGAGTTGAGAGAATAATTGTATATATATGTTATTGTTTTTAATTAATTAGTTTGTATTGAAAAAAGATGTATTTAAGTTTACTAAATAAACATGTACTATTTATTTTCTTTATTTTGTATTCAGAGTTTTACTATTTCTTTAAACTTTTAAATTCATTTTTCTTTTCAAGCCAGAGGAGTATTGTAGTAAAATAAGCATTTTTTGTAGAATGAAAATGATAAAATTGCCTCCGTTTGAATCATTTTAAAAGGAAAGTGGTGTTGTAACGTTCTAATATTAGTGATGTAATGTATTTTTTTATAAAACACCTAAGCTAGAATATGTAAGAATGCAACTTTTAATCGTGCAAAACATTGTAAAATGTGACTACTTACGTGTTTGTCGATACAAATTTTACGTTTTATTACTGAACTGAAAACCATAAAATAACTAATAATTTTGTATTTGAAATAATACAATAAAAGCCAGGAAGTGTTTTTAAACTTTATTTGAGATGTAATATTAAAACGCATTTATTAGCGAATTTCCATAGGAAAAATGAGCTATTGCAGTGGCCCTTATGGTGAGACCAAAGGTCGGGAGTAGCAAATGAGCACCGATCATGGTCCCCAGAGCACGTTTTGGGGTGTCATTAAAATTCATATATATATGTATATATGTGTTCGCACTCTAGCGGCCGCATTTTAAGTCCGATTTGGTCCAAATATGGTACACGTGTTGGTTGTCTATGTCGCTCGGACGAGTTCTTAGCCAAAAAATCCAACCACCGAAAGTACGTTTTTTGACCGGAAGTAACTGTTTTTTTTTAGATTTTTACTACGAGAATGAAATTTTTTAGAGTTTTTTCGAAAAATATAAATGTAAGATATTATTCTGCACATTTTGTTTTTTTACGCGACCTTATAACTCGCTCGGTTCCCCCAAAATCGACCAAAACGCAAAATACCATACAAGTAGCCGGTTCGAAGCCACTAGGCGCAAACAAATTCTACTACTATATTGCGTACACACAGACAGCTGTTCAACGCCTTCGTGAGTAGACCTATTTTCCAAATTGTTGGTTGAAACCCTAAATCATAGGCATATAAACTAAATTTTGGAAATTTGCTCAACTCACGTCAGCGGTCCAGCTGCGTGGTCGAATTATTTTACTAAGGTATCAAATACGATCTTTAACACGTTCACTGCTACGAAAATTTCGTATTTCCTATGCTAGGAGCTGGCCTTTTATTTTTTATATTTATAGCCTAACCCTAAAGGAATAGAAATTACTTTATATTTTATTTTTGAACTTTTCTACGTAATAATCACTAATATTTTAAAGCGGACGCACATGTGCGTCCATAGCTTATAGGTGTAAAATAGGCATGCGAAGTATGTATTGAAATTACTCCCAATGAAGGGGTTGGCTTGCAATGCACTGTGCGTCGGCCACTTCTCATAGTGTTCAGTGTCAATCTCACATGTCCGTCCTTAGCAGTGAACGTGTTAAAATATCACCTTTTTAATTTGATATGTTCTACGCACGAAAGAATTGCAACTTAATAATTTTTAAAAACAGAACTGACCAACAGAAATCATACAGGTATAGTTGGATTGGTCATTTCTCAACAATAAAGAGCACTTATACAGCTACCTAATTTTCAAGTCGAATTGAAATTGAACAAAACACAGATTTTGAGAACAAACAGGGAATTTTGACCCCAAGTGTTGCGAGAACTAATGGTGCGATTTGGATTTATTTCAGACTTAATATTTGGGCTTTCCCCTTTCAAAAGATATATTATTCACTAAGATGTGTTAAAAATTTAAAATATCATAAACGGAACACGATTGCCAAACAATGTATTTCGTGACCTTACTTTTGAACTTCCTACACTCATATCAGAAGAAGGAATTTTTCGTCAAAACATTATCAATGTACAATCGCAGCAAAATGGCGGGAAGTGGGAACTTACTGCACAGAAAGTCAATAAAGTCTCTAAAACACCTCTTTGTAAGAAATTAAAAAAAGTCAAACCCTAGAGGGTTTTCCAAATTTTCATAGGGGAATTGGGATCTTTCATAGGTCAAATTAAAAGGCCCAAAAATACCAAACTAGTGCTGCTCGTGAAATATTTTTGGTCTTAACTGTGGTTTAGCAGCTGTTTACTCCAATATTTCCATTAAAACCTGATTCCACACTTTGAAGCAACTATTTGTATTTTTTACTTTTAGGTTAGGTTTTTATGAAAGTGTAGGCCTTAGCCTTGCTGGTTCTTTTAAAATTTATTATAACTGCTGTTATAAAATATGAAATAATTTGATTTGAACGTTTAAAATTATTTCCATCTGAGCTTTAGGGTTAATATTAATAAAGAAAACATAACATGATTATGTGTATAGAAGGTCGCAACAGGGGTTTCCCCTAGTTACTAATATAACAAAATAACGGTTTCGATATTTCAATCGGACGTGAGACGAATACAAGGTAAATATCGCTGTCATTTTTTCTTTACATAATGTCAACAAGTCGTAGTATTATTAATAAAATTCATTTACTTTGAAAGAAACCATGGCATTTATTGTAACAACATCAATTACCTGGCCTTGTCTATGTGATGATTCACTTTTATAGCCATAGGTCGAAGTCTAAATGTCATCCTAACTAGGAGGCGATCCAGCATGGATACCTGCTGAGACGAATTTCAAAGAGTTTGCGTTGTTCCAAGCAATCTCAAGATAAATAGATTGAAAGTTTTTAAAATATCAACCGAAGAAGGAAAGGGTCGGGTGGAAATTACTAAGTTTTTGTTTAAAGTTCATGGTCGACGAGAAGGATGTATCGTTCGTGACTGTAATATAAATATTTTCCATGATTAAAAAATAATAATTCGACCACGCAGCTGAACCGCAGACGAGTTGAGCAAATTTCCGAAATTAAGTTTATAGGACTATGTTCTAGGGTTTCAACCAACAATTTGGGAAATAGGACTAATTCACGACGGTGCTGAATAGCTTCAAAATGGTTCTCACGCCATTCCGCATATTGGGAGTATCTTCAATACACAAAGCATTGCGTGCCTCGCACGCCATTCCGCATACTATTGGGATTATCTTCAATACACAATACATTGCGTGCTTCGCACGCCAACCTCCTTTTTGGGAGTATATTCAACACACAAAGCATTGCGTGCTTCGCACGCCCACCCCTTGTTTTGGGAGTATCATCATTACACAATGCATTGCGTGCTTCGCATGCCAACCCCACGGTGAAATCCACCAAATGGCTTTGAACCGGGTAATTTTATGGTATTTTACGTTTTGATCGATTTTGGGAGAACCAAGCGAGCTATAAGGTCGCGTAAAAAAATGTGCAGATTAACATCCTACATTTGTATTTGTAGAAAAAATTCAAAAAATAGTTACTTCCGGTCAAAAAACGTGCTTCCGATTGCTGGATTTTTTTGGCTAACGAACTCGTCCGAGCGACGTAGACAACCAACATGTGTACCAAATTTGAACCAAATTGGACCTAAAAATGCGGCCGCTAGAGTGCGAACACATATATATATGATTTAATGACACCCCAAAATGTATTTTTTGGACCATGATCAGTGCTCATTTGCTACTCCCGACCTTGGGTCTTACCATAAGGGCCATTGCAATAGCTCATTTTTCCTATGGGAATTCGCTAATAAAACAATTTTGTTTCCTAGCCAACACTGAGATTGTTGCCGGTTTAATGTGTGTATATCACTTGATGGAGAATTAATCGGTAATGAAAATGAGGGAGTAGATTTGCCCTGTGGTTAAAAGCGCTCTTCCAACATGGCTAAGCAGTTTCTAGTTTAGTTACTGACCTATACGCTTAGTTTATTCATTCTATACCCGGGGGTTTGGGGTGGGGGGGTGGGGGGTGTCTTCTCGGTGATCCGATAAAGCCGAACAAAGATTTCGTATGACTTGCCATGCAATCGAGATAATAAATTTGGGATTTTAAAAACATTAAGGGTATAACTTTGTACATCTTTGGATTTATTAAGCACGTGATATCAATTACCTGATTCTAAATTTGCCAATTTTGTTGCTACGGTAATAAATCTAAATTTTTTCAAAAACGTGTGTCGGTTTAGTATATAGACCTAACCTAAAATTGTGCTTTTGATCCAAATCAGCTCTTTTATTTGTAACTAGTGGACCCAACAATGCTTCGCTATTGCTTGATTTAATTTTATGTCACTTAAAAATATACTACACAAATTTAGATGTATAGTTTGAAAACCTTTATAGATAATACAGTAAACCTTTTGTTTGCTTTTACCTAATCTAATAAATGGTACCAGGAACTGGCACATACTTTCTCACAAACATATTTAAATTACTAAACAGATTCACGGTGACTTGTAGGGTGGGGTAGGAGAGGTGATTTTGTATTAAAGTTGTTTTCCCATAAAAATCCATAAAATAACGCAAAAACAAACTTTTCTCAAAAACGGCTCGTACGATTTTGATTAAAATTTTACAGTTTATAGTACTTTAGGTCCCTAATAAACTATAAAATTTTAATCAAAATCGTTAGAGCCGTTTTTGAGAAAAGTTGATTTTTCCGTTATTTTAAGGGTTTTTATGGGAAAATTACCCTTAAAAATAAAAAATTCACAAAAATGAAAAAAACCCCTGGAGATACCCTGGATTAGTACCTCCATACCAAATTTCATCAAAATCGGACGACTGGTTTAGGCTCTAGGTCTGATAACATCCACACAGACACACAGACACACACACAGATATCACTCCGAAAACCACTTTTTTAGGTTCAGGGGGACCCAAAACGGATATTTCCACCAAAAACTCAAACTCGAAAATTTTGACGAATACAATACTTTCTCCATATACTATGGTATAGGGGGAGAAAGTAAAAAAACTGATTGTTGCGAAGAATTGTAAGAAACCTCATTCTAAATTAGCCCAATTGGTTGCAAATAAACGTGTTTTTTGGTTCATTGTAGGCCTAACCTAGAATTATGTTCAGTTTTTGATCCAAATCAGCTGTTTTATAAATAATATGTAACAACCAACGTTTGAATTGAATTAAAACATAGTAATCATTTTTAGATGATTTTATTTTTTGTTTGCTTTAAGTTCGTCAATCTAACCTAAAAAAGCTGTTGGTTTTGAAGAATAATAAACTGATTATAAATGCTAAGTAAAGTTGCTATGGTAATGATGTACAAAAACATGTGTTACTAAGCTTTTTGAACGAAGAGCTGGTTTTGTGCACTACGGTCTTGAGTCCATACAAAAGAGACTGTTTAGTTTTTTCCAAATTTGAAATTTTTTCGGGAAACTTTTCAAATTTTTCTTTATATAAAAACCTAGTTCGGACTACTACGAACATTTTAAAAAAGAAAAAAGACAAATTGATCCTGCCGTTCTCAAGTGATGCGCTTACAAAGGAACAGCAATTCATTTTTATTAAATAGATATGTAGTTTAACAACACATGTTTAAGTTATAGTACAGTACGTCTTTTTCGTTAGTACTTGTTTTTATTTTGATAATCTAACCTAAAAAAACTGTTTGCTATGAAAAATAATTATTCTGATTCTAAATTTTCCAAGTTGGTTGCTATGGTAATGAATTTAAAAACAATTCAAAACGTGTGTTGGTTCAGAACACGCCACACCTAGATTGATGTTGCTAAGCTTTCGATTCAAATAAGTTTTTTTATTTATCATAGGGCTATGAGTGAACACAGTATTGTGAACTCATAAACAAATATCTTACAAAATCTTTAGTGAACTTTTACATAGTTGTTTGAAGGTATCCTGCAAATTTGAAGACTCTTGGTAACGTAGTTTTTACTTTTCGTTCATTATGAATCAGGACTACTTTCACATATATGCAGACTAGTAAAAATCACAGGCAGATTAATAAGAGATACATCGGGGAAATTAATAATTAAAAAAAAATATTTAAAAACAACAGACTTTATCAAGGCCTGCCTAACTATACTGACGGGGATTTTTAACTTGGTAAATGTGAACAGTTCTAAGGATTATAAAACTGTAGGCTTATTTGTTAAACATTTTGTTTTTATATACGTTATTATATATTTAAAAAAGGTAAAAATATTATCTTTTAATTACTTTTTATTTCTTATTGATAGATCATATGATTTAGAAGTTATTAATAATATAGTGATGCAATTAATAATCGAATATATGTTATAAAAAAAGACGTACGAATGTTTCCGCAGCTAAACGAACAGGTATCTCTTCTTTAAATTTGTATAAACGAATATAACAATGATAAAATGTTGTACTTATATACAGTTTATAAACTCAAAGAAAATCTGATAAAGTTTTATAGAATACATGAGTGATAAATCATATTTAAAATAGACGGTACCAGGAACTGGCACATACTTTCTCACAAACATATTTAAATTATTTAAACAGATTCACTGTGACTTCATGATTGTAGGTGGGGTAGGAGAGGTGATTTATTAAAGTGGAGATTAACTAATAAATACTATTATTATTATCTAGAGAGAAAACCATTCTATCGATTTCGAACTAATTTTCACCAAACACTTCAATTAGGTCTGTATAGATGCACGAAAAAAGGTTTTGAAATTTTTTGAAAAACAACCCCCTTTATGGCCAAAAAACCCCCAAAATCAGTTATTATTATTAGGTAAACGAGAATTTTTAGAAAGATGCGGTTTTTTGCATATGGTAGGGTAGGCCTACCTTAAAGGCTACAAATAGCTAAATTTTATCAACATCGTTAGAGCCGTTTTTTTATAAAAAAAATAATAACAGTTTTTTTGGGGTTTTTTTGCCAAAAATTGGGTTGTTTTTCAAAATGCTTCAAACCCGTATTTCGTGCATCTATTCAGGCCTACTTGACATCTGGTGCAAATTTGTTTGAAATCGATCGAATAGTTTTCGCTCTAGGTTTGTATACATACATACAGACATACAGACAAACAGACCGACATTTTGTAAAAACCACTTTTTTTTACTCAGGGGTCCCAAAACGGATAGGCCTATTTCCACAAACTTCTCAAGAAATTATAATGATTGAAGTTGTAAAGTATAATCTACGCTGGGTTTTGTTTCAGTATTACAGATGATGGATGAAACCAGCTGTTTTATTATGTGTTACTCACGTACGTACACTCGTTTACACTAAACTTTCATATTTCTTTATTTACATTTTTGCCGTTATTATTATTTTTCTCGTTATTATTAGTGTTAAAATTGCCCTACTTAATCTAAACAACAAGATTAGGCCTACTGATCAGTTTACTTCGCTTATGTAATCTTATAAAAAATATTGAAGAATATATTTTACAAAGTAATTAAATCAATATATTCTCTACAAGTAAATATGATTATTGCCATTGTTAATGTTTCTTCATCCGTTTTCGAGAAATTTAACAAACATCGTGTTTATATAATTTTAAAACACGACTTATAATGCGCTATTTAGAAAAATCTATATTTAGTCATTTTTGTACACACAAAATATTTCGTAAAGGAGGACAAAGAGGTTGCTCCTTTCTGATTGGCAGCTGGACTCTTTGTGCTCCCATTATGCTTGCACCTGGATCTGTCTGATTTATCGGCTCTGTTCTACTTAAAGTGAGAAAAATTTTCTTCTGTTCTTATTTTTAAGTTCCTTATTGTTTATAAGTTTGCAACTGATACCATCACTGATGATGACGACTTGGTCATCGAAACGTGTTAGACTATTAAACGTTTTGTTATGAGAAAGAAACTGTTTTATTCGTAGCTCCCTTACTCGTGATTTGCAAACACAATAATAATTATAAAATATTTTGAAAAATTTGCTTCAAATTTTGAGGTTTTTCCCCCCAGTGGTTGTTACTTAATGTCTCCAGTGCTTGTCGAAACATTTACAGGCTTAAAGAAAGTTCCTTTATTTCTGCAACCATACAGGTTTTGAAAATCAGACATTAAATACCTGGAAGTTTGCTTGGGAATGAGACCTCAACGCCAGTTCATTTTAATTTATGTCTTACAGTGGCTAAATACTTTGGAATGTGCATCCAACAATAAAACATTTCGTTTGAAATTAATCTTCTCGTAAAAATTTAATAACACGTTTTCACAGCTTCGCTTGATCAATAGCCTATAAACAATCACACACAATAAAGAAATAAATAAACGGATAATTGTTTAACAATATCCTATTGTGTTGACATCAATTCCTCTAGGTTAAAGTGGAACAATAGATTTATGGTTTATTGTTAGAAGAGGCGATAGCTGGCACGGAGAGCATTCGCACCGCACGTTCTTCATGTAACGTCAACAATTACTTTGGTGTGATCCAATGGCCGTTAATAATACATCACAAGACCGCAAAGCGATAATAGAAACCATCTTGATTGTAGTAGTTAAGTTCATAGCACGAGTTCTGATGGCTGTGGTGTAATATGACGTTCAAATATTTCGTAAACAAATGTGTATACTGAGTGATTATGTAATTCGCTGGGATGATTCAGGGCTGTTAAATGAGTAAAAGTAAAGGAAAACTTCCTCTAAACATATATCTGGAAACGTCTCTTTACCAGGGACCCGCCATTTTTTTTTACCAAATAACTTATATCTAGAGAAATGTTTAACTGATTGAGTTCAAACTTGGCATGAAGTTTAACCTATACATGATCTATCTCAAGCAAAATAAGAGATTATATGCAATCATGCGTTTTAAACTGGCGGCTGTTTGAAAATTTCAAACCTAAATTACTAAAAAACCGTACATTTTAACAAAAAAATATCAAGATACTTTTTTTTGTAGTACTTTTTATTCCTTATCCGATGGTCTCATTGCCAAAACAATCAGATGAAGGATAACAGTTAAGTTATGTGTAATAATTGGTTTGTTCAATCCTGTACCGACACAGAAAACACAACAATATTTTATGTACATTATATGCTGTTATTATCTTTAACTTAGCTATATATTTCATCTGATTGTTTTGACAGATACATCATCCGATAGGGGATCAGAAAGTTTTTTGTTAAAATGTACGGTTTTTGGAGTCATTTAGGTTTGAAGTTTTCAAACGGCCGCCATTTTGAAACGTATGATTATGTATAAGCGCTTATTATCGAATTTCCATAGGAAAAATGAGGATGTTATTCTGCACATTTTATTTTTTGACGCGACCTTATAGCTCGCTTGGTTCCCCCAAAGTCGATCAAAACGTAAAATACCATAGAAGTACCCGGTTCAAAGCCATGTGGTGGATTCTACCCTGGGGTTGGCGTTGTGTATTGATGATACTTCCAATACGGGGGTCGGCATGCGTAGCACGCAATGTTTTGTGTGTTGAATATACTGCCAATATTCGGAATGGCGTGCGAAGCACGCAATGCATTGTGTATTGAAGGTACGCCAATATGGAGGTTGGCGTGCGAAGCACGCAATGCTTTTTGTATTGAAGATACTCCCAATATGCGAACCATTTTGCAGCTATTCAGCACCGTCGTGAATAGACCTATTCCCCAAATTGTTGGTTGAAACCCAAAAACTTAATTTTTGAAATTTGCTCAACTCACGTCAGCGGTTCAGCCGCGTGGTCGTATTATTATTATTATTATTCTTAAATAATCGCTTCCCATTAGTCAAGCTAAAAGTATATTTTACAGTTAGTTATTAAATGCAATATAACAATAAAATAATAAAGTCTGAGAGGTCATTGGAGGACGTTCAGTACGTTACAGCTGGAATACTAACTAGCCGCTGTGCTCATGTTAAACATATGATGAATTCCATTGAGTAATGTTAAACTAAACTATGTTCATAGACCATTTATCCTAATAAATCGATTGTTACTGTTGGACACTTTAACTGTGGAGGTTGATATACAAAGTCAGAAATAGTAAACGAAAAGAAAAATACATCATGTCCAATAAAATGGATGGTGTTCATATTGTGTTAAGTAAGAAATGCAAATAATTGCTTCAAAGTTTGAAATCAGCAGTTAATAGAAATATTAGAGCAAACAGCTGTTTTATCTGTTATTTTATTCAATCGGTAGCTATGGTAATGAATTCAAATACAAATGTGTTGGTTCATCAGTCTACGTCTAACCTAAGATATTTTCCGACTAAATTTAAAAATATTGAAATCAAAAATGTTTTTTCGAAATTAATTCTACCCTATGTTACTCAGGGATAGTGTAGCTTTTTATTAGTAAAACTATTTTTTCAATCGGTTCAGTAGTTCCAGAGATTACCCCCTACATACAAACAAATGTTACTTCTTTAATATGAAATGTGCTCCAGGAAAATGTACCTTACTATACATGAGACGCATTTTAAATTATTCACATTTTCTTGTAGTGTTTTTCTTACAGAATCCATTGGTATTTTCGAAACAATTCTATCTTAATATTTGACAAAGTTACGGACGTTCAAAATATTATTTTTAAAAGCGTCAAGTTTCGGGAAATCGCGTTTAAAGTTTAAAAATTTATATGTTATCTAAAGATGTAGGATTTAAATTAATTTGCTGCATATTTGGTATCGAAATGTTGTAAATTTTCTGGGCAACAAAAGAATAATGAAAACACATGTTATTGCAAACTCTTTTTTTTTCATTTCATACCGGATAAATGTTGTAAGGGTGGTAAAAAAATAAAAATATTATAGTTAAAACGTTAATATTATAAAATTCACATTATGTATATAAAAATGTGTTGCATTATTGAAGCCTAAACTGTTGTTATGGTAATAGTAAATAATTGTAGGCTGATTGATTTAAAAAAAATTGTTTGCTTAAGGTCAAACATGTTACTTTTTCTTCTTCTTTGACGTGCCGGGTTCCTGAGCCGCTTTCTGTTTTGCGTTTCGTTGCTTACGAGCTGTCTTTCTAGGCTTGGGAGTTACTATGTCTTCCTTCTCTTCTAATTCTAGTCCTATTTCTTTATTATTTACAAGGAGTTCTTGGCCTGGATTTGGACATAATAAGTCCTTATAGGCTTCATCGCAGTATGGCGTAATTTACTTCCATGCTAATTAAATGGAGTAAGTTAAGGTCCCTTTTGTTTATGGTGCAAGGGTCCAGAAAAACCTAAATTTTAATGTTTTGTAATTTATTAACTAACTTAAAAATAGTTTTTTTATGTGGAAAAACATATGTACTACCAATTTCAATAAGAAAATAAAAACCGATATTTTTTACCTTATTTCACAAAATCAGCTGTATTGAAAATGTTGGTTTTGTATCATAAGGTCCCTTTTCCTGGAGCACATCACATATTAGTACAGATAATATGAAATAGTTGTAAATTTATGTGTTATGTGTTTAATACTAGAGGTTACCAAGACGTATAATCTTCTTGTAAAGGTTAAATGTCCCGATGTAATTAACCAACGAATTCAATATTACTTTGATTACAATATTAATTTTATTACAATAGAAAATTTTATTTACAAATTAAAAAATAGCTAAACTATAAATAAACAACTGAAAGTTTATGTTGTGTTCGTATCTTCATCTTCTTCATCGAAGTATTCAGAAGGACGACGCTTCAGAGGACGGATGAATCCTGTAGTGTGTAGTCCTGAATCAAGGGCGGGCCGCTGTCCTCCAAAAGACAAAGGAACTACCAAAGGAGGCGACCCGCCTGCAGCGTTCGTAGGAGCGTCGTCCTTACTGTGAGGCATGAGATAAAGATGAGGTCCTTTCCCTCCTGGTACGTTCACCATGTAAGCGTCGTAACTGACAGAGGTACGGTTCCTTCTGAAGAAATCTGCAAATTGGATTTTTGGTTAGCATAAATACAAATGTATGATGAATCTAAATGAAATATATGGTAATTTCTGTAAACGAAATACACATACGAAGATACACGTATTTTGAAACTATATGCGTACTCAATAATGATTTGTATTGGAACTATTGCTTACACATATAAGCTGTGCACGTGTTACTTCATCAATTTGTAAACAATATCCCTTTTGGCATTATATGTTCGGCAAAAGAACTCGAAAAGACAGCATTTCATTTCGCATTTTTGTCTCATATTATGTGTTGACCTTTTGCATATATAGGCTGCATGAAATTTAATAATTTTACTAATGTAAACCTGACCTTAAATTATTAAAGCCTCTTAATGATTAATAGGAAAAAAATCCTTCCAAATCTAGTTTATACTAATATTATAAAAAGGTAAAATTTGTTTGCTTGTTTGTTTGTGTGTAGGAGGTAATCTCTAGAACTACTGAACCGATTGAAAAAATAGTTTTACTAATAAAAAGCTTCACTATCCCTGAGTAACATATGGTATAATTCATTTTGATAAAAACAATGGTTATTTCAATATTTGTAAATTTAGTCGGAAAACATTCTTAGGTTAGGCCTAGACTGATGAACTACCATAGCAACCAATTCAATAACAGATAAAACATCTGTTTACTCTAATATTTCCATTAACACCTGATTTCACACTTTGAAGCAACTATTTGTATTTCTAACTTTTAGGTTAGGTTTTTATTAAAATGTAGACCTGAGCCTTGCTGGTTCTTTTAACCATTATTATAACTGCTGTTATAAAATGTACGAAATAATTTGATTTGAACATTTAACATTATTTACCACCTTAGCTTTGGGGTTATTATTAATCCTACTCATTTATTATAAAGAAAACATAACATGATTATGGGTATAGAAGGTTCCAACTGGGTTGACGTACGGAACACGCAGCGATTGCCCCTAGTTTAAGCAGCAGTAAGATGTGGTTTGAAAAAGTTTGATTACGTTTGTGTAAACTAGCTCTAACCTAAACTTGAAATGTGACATGCTTAGATATTTTTACCCGTAAGTGTTTTCTTTATTCTTCAAAGTGTCCATTGTTGTATAATTGTGTTTATTATAAAAATTTCAACATTTTGTATATCTTAAAATTTTAGTTCAGTTAATTTAGTGAATGTAAGCAGCCTCTAAAGTTCAAAATTTTAGTGAAATTTTTGTTCATTGTGATTTATCATCCATTATACTTCTACTGAATAACTATACGCAAATAAAACTATTACTATATTATTCTCTGATCTTTTCTAAACACATTGATATATAATAAGTCAAATATAAATACAAATTTGTATTTATTATGAATTTTTCAAAATATGTTTGCGCGATGCCCTAAAAATGCTTAGCACTAAAGAATGGTTTCCTCAGCACTTGGAGGGTGAATATTGGTAGCATCTAGCCCTAATATAATACTGTATTGAGATATTGAAAATTTTCAGATGATTTTATTGTGAACAAATGGTTGCTATAGTAATAAAGTTATGAACATTAATAAAACATTAAAGATGAAATTAAGAAATTGTTGAAGCAATTGTTTTCCAATATTCATTATTAATTTTTTTTAGCTTTTTAAAATGCAGCACAGTCAATATAGTATGCCAGTTAGAAGTTACAAATATGGCGTAACTGAATGCACTGATTTTAACCAACAAAGCTTAATGATTAAGTCTTCATAATACCGAGAGAACTGTCTTAGCTGTACAACTAACTTTGCATACTATTTATACATATACTGAAGCCGATCCGAATTAAATACATTTTACATTATAAAAGAATACAAGATAAAGTTTTAACACGTTCACTGCTACGCAAATTTCGTATTTCCTAGGAAATATTTATGCTAACCTTTTATTTTTTATATTTATAACCTAAATGAGTAGACATTACATTATTTATTATTTTTGAACCTTTCTATCACTAATATTTTAAAGCGAACGCACATTTGTGTCCATAATATTGACGTGCGAAACATGCAGTGCTCTGTGCATTGAAAATTCTCCCAATACGGGGGTTGGGTGTGAAGCACGCAATGATTTGTGTACTGAAAATAGTCCCAGTACGGCTATTGGCTTGCAAATCACGCAATGTTCTGTGTATTGAAAATTCTCCCTTACGGTGGATGGTGTGCGAATCACGCAATGCATTAGGTATTGAAAATACTTAAAATGCTTCGCAATGCATTGTGTATTGAAAATACTCCCAATACGGGGGTTGGCGGGCGAAGCACGCAATGCACTGTGTATTGAAAATTCTTCCAATACGGGGGCTAGCGGGCGAAGCACGCAATGCACTGTGTATTGAAAATACTCCCTATACGGGGGTTGGGTTGCAATGCACTGTGCTTCGGCCGCTTCTCATAGTGTTCAGTTTCAAGTTCACATGTGCGTCCTTAGCAGTGAACGTGTTAAGGTTGTATGATACAAAGGATGTACTTACTGCCCAACAGACCAACGAGTCCTGAACCTCCCGCTTGTGCTACAGGACCTAACACTGATGCTGCCAACGGTATCAGAAGCGGCGATAGAGCAGCTAAGGCCGCAGCCTGGCGAGGACCTCCCTGGCGAGCAAGACTGGATGGTGAGGAGTGTGCTCGACTTTGTCTTGGGTTTCCTGGAGGTATTGGTTGTTGGACACCTTCACCCTCAGCACCGTCCGCTTCTGTTAGAGGAACGCATTGTCCTATGATGGCTAGAGACACCAAGAGCGTCAGGGTCTGGTACTGAACAGTAACAAAATAAAAGCATTTTAGTGTTAGAAGTTTTATTAAATTTAAGCTGAAGGAAAATAAATACATTTTACTTAGACAAACAATTTTCTTCCTATGGTTTTAGGGGTCAATAAACTGGAATATGGCGTATAAATAAAAAGTTTTCAAAATAGCGCACCTAATCTGTAATAACAGAAACGAAGAATTTAAACATTTAAACCTTAAATTAATGTAATAACACAAATTGGTAGTTTTGTGTCACTTGGCACGAATAGGAAGTCAAATAAATTGTTATCATTGATTGCTTTACTGGACTGGCCATAATAATTAACTAACTATGTAAAATACTATAAATATGCAGTGGCGAAACTATACCGTTCGAGGCCCATGGCAAATATAAAGTCGAGGCCCTCTCCCACCTAATATAAAGAAGCTCAACCAACATTAAAGTTTATTTTATTTTATAACTAGTAAATCCCTGTGAAAAATCACAGGCTGATTAATTAGATGCACATCAGAAAAACATCGTTTTTATACAGAACACTATTTAAACAACACACTTTATTTAAACCTACCTAACTATGCAGAAGGGAATTTTTAACTCGGTAAATGTGTACAATTTATAAACACTATAAAACTGTAGGAATATTTGTTAAGATTTTGTGTTTATGTATATTATTATGTATATTTAAAGAAAGATAAAAATATTATCTTTTAATTGCCTTTCATTTCATATTGATAGATCAAATGATTTAGAAGTTATTAATATTATAGGCTATATTATTGATTGAAGTTGTAAACATAACCCCAAACTATAATCTACGCTAGGTTTTGTTTGCGTATTGCAGGTGATGGGTGAAATCAGCTGTTACATTATTAAGTTAAACAAATATTTATTTCTTCGTTAAATGTTACTCCACGTACGCTCGTCCGTACACTCGCTTTTATAGGAGTTGATATATCACTACTTAAATTAGTTACTTAAAACCAATAAAACGCTATTATAATTAGTTGATTTTCTAGTAAATTTTAATTTAAAGAGCTTACTGGACTGAAATCACAGTTTTTGTTTCAGTACAAAATGTTTATTGTTAAAATTCCATTTTCGGGCTTTCTGTTCAGCAAAAGTGTTAGTGACATCATCAAAGTTCAAATTTAGGGGCGTGGAATGTTCGATGGATAAAATAGCTAAGTAAGTTGCCTAACCTTTCTTGTCCCAAAGAGTTCCTTAAATAAGTTTTTATCAATTTCAATTTAAAAAATGATCGCTCGGGACTAGCCGAAGTCATAGGAATGGTTTAACAATAACAGACATGCAGTGCACACTTCAGGAAAGCTGGAAGAAACACAATGATTTTTTATGATTCCCTAATAAATCAGCAAGTTCTCCTATAGAAGATGTCGTTTCTATTTCGTGTCTAAAAGTGCTTCGAAAACTGAGAATTTCGTTTGCAAAGGAGATAGCGATGTCTTTTTTATATAAATCGACAAATACTAAAGCGTTTTTCAATAAATCTTCATTTCTTCCAGGATAGAGATACAGCCTACATACACCCCTGCTTTCTTCCAGCTATAGCGCTGGGTTTAAAAGTAGCGAGGATTTTATTACCTAGCACCTAGCGGATACTTTCTAAAACTGACAGGGTGAAATATTTTCCAACAAATGCATTGAAATGTTGATAATTGTTAAACTTGTGTATGCACGTAGGTAACTTAAATTAATTAAAGATAAAACTTATAAATTTTACAAATTGTTGTAATAATAAATGTTAGGATCATCCTGTGCTTATGGCTCTCTCGAGCCGGGGGCCCTATTGTTACGCCCCTGACTATAAATAAGACAAGTGTATTGACAAAAATAGGCGAAATGTCGTAACCTATTATAAAAAGAACAACACAAGGACTGTGAGCGGAAGTTATAAAATAAGTTAACATACATAAACAAATAAAATGTATATGACAGCTGACGTAAAATATACAATACAAATTCTGAAATATACTTTAGATTTTCAGCCTAATCGAACCTAATAATCTTTAAAAGATAAAGTATATATTTTGTAAATACATTCTTTACGTGTTTCAATTCGATACGGTAGAACAGCCTAAAATAAGACTTTTGTATATAGCTAATTGTATAATTCATGTTTTAGTGAATGGAATACATTATTATTTTAGTTTTTGGATCCGTGGATGTGAATGTAAGGGATGTGATAACGGTATGGAAGTATAGTTATTGTTGTACAGTGTTTTTGAAGTGAAATGATAGTGTTTTTGATTTGCGCACCGCGTCCAAAAGATTTTGCAGGCGGTGAATCGGTTTTTACCGTCACGCATTTTCCGTCACGCTCTACTATATATAGAACACATATGTACAAAGCAGAGTATATAGTTTAGTTGGTAATACCTCTGAAATGGACATTGAGCTTCCTCAATTGGTAAGTTGTGTTAAAAAAGTTTACTTGGTAATACCTCTGAAATGGACATTGAGCTTCCTCATTTTGTAAGTTGTGTTAAAATAGTTTACTTGGTAATACCTGTGAAATGG
>JAGFPH010003876.1:27151-43612 GCA_018207615.1 Philaenus spumarius | reverse complement strand
TACGTGGGTTGGGGTGCGAAGCACGCAATGCATTGTGTATTGAAAATACTCCCAATATGAGGGTTGGCGTGCAATGCACTCTGCGCCGGCCGCTTTTCATAGTGTATAGTGTCAAGCTCACATGTGCGTCCTTAGCAGTGAACTTGTTAAACTAAAAACTATTCAAAAGAAATCATGAAAGGTAACTATAATTTCGCTCAACGTAGCTTTTGGACATTTTCGTTTGAAAATATATTGTAACTAAATTTGCTATTCTACTCTAGACTTATAAGGATGGACGTATTGAACCACATCAACTCGGGTTGTTTTAAAAACAGTTCAACAACTTTAGGAACCTAGTTGCTCCAAAAAATGAAAATGTTTTGAACAATCATGTCACTAAAAACAGCTTGGTTTAACTTGTAGCCCTCATTTTGTGTTTTTACAAAGACATTCATAACATTTGAACAGTGTATGGTATATAATTATTACAATTAGTCTTATAAACTCTATATTTTCTGAAACTTAACCAGCGGTTTTTCTTCTATCTTTCCATTTAAATTCAACGATTACTTTGGCAGATGTTTACAAAGAATTTTACAGTGTTTGTTCAATGTTTTAGTTAGTAATGCCATTATTTATTGCAGGTAAAAGAATGAATATTGTTTGCATCTTGATAAGTTTTTGTACTAAAAAGGTTTTAAACGTTCAATAATTTCAATTCTTTCTTTCAAAATTTACACAAACTAGTAGCAGGAGTGTTTAGAGAACAAGGTCACTACAAACAAATAGATTATAATTGGGTGGCTACCCTTATACAATAAAAATAAATTTCACTTATTTCATACAAGATATAATGCTAAATTTGTATAGGCCTAGTATTATTCTTAACTGACATAAAAAGCAATTGGATTACTTACGTCAAAATAATGAAATGGGATAACTACCCTTAAAATAAAGCAAGCAATAGCGAAGCATTGCCGGACACACTAATAATATTGTATAAATCACTTTAATAGTATCCAATTGAATACAGTTGATGACAAATGAACAAAACAAATATTAGTAACTAATTTGCTTTACTAGTACGTGTAAAATTCGTACAGAACTTTGTAATTTTTAGTGAAAAAAGTAATATTTTTAAACGGGGAAAGTCAGCTATTATTGTGTCACTGTGCTTTCCACAGAAAATATGTATAATGGGCAAAATATGGTATCAACTCCTATAAAAGCGCGTGTACGTACGTGAGTAACATATAATATAACACCTGATTTCACCCATCATCTGTAACACTTATAGTATAGATTATACTTTGGGGTTATGTTTACAACTTCAATCATTATAAGTTCTTACGAAGTTGATTTTTTTAAATATGAGTTATAGAACTAATGTATGCTATAATATACGTTTTAATATTTGCTTTGAGGTTATAAACTGTAAATAAATACAACCTTTTATCATCGAAATATTCGTTTATACAAATTTAAAGAAGAGATACTCCTTCGTTTAACTTCGGCAACATTCGTACTTCTTCGTACAACATATAAACATATTCCATTATTAATTACTTCCTTATAATACTGTATTATTTAGACCTATATATAATCCTTTGATCTATCATTATGAAACAAAACACAATTAAAGGATAATATTTTTATCTTTATTTAGATATATAATAATGCATGTAAATAAAAAATGTTTAACAAATAGGACTACAGTTTTATAACCGTTATAATTGTACACATTTACCGAGTTAACAATCCCCGTCAGCATAGTTAGGTAGGCCTAGATAAAGTCAGTTGTTTTTAAATACTTTTTTGTATAAATTGTGTTTTTCCGATGTGTATCTAATTAATCCGTCTGTGATTTTTCACGGGGGCTTACTAGTTTGTAAATAAAACCATAGTTTTTAGTTAATTTGAGCATTATGTAGTACAGCTCTGAAACATAGCTGTTTAAAATGTATCAAATATTCACACGATGGTTGTATTATGACAAGTGTCGCTACTGGTGGCAAAAACAGTGTTTAAGCCATATGATACTATTTTCTCTGTATGTCTATTCAGCATCCTGATTGAAATCTCCTAATATTCTCTTATTGGATAATTGATCAAATCACCACTATTTCCTTCGATACACGTATGTGTGAGATTAAGTATTAAATAAGCCTATAATTATTAGCTAATGGGTAACTAATGGCGGCCGGAGGTTCTACCGGCTTTCTACTTTACGACCGGCTAATCTGGCGTGTCACAGGTTACAGCTGGAGTTAATCTTAAACCATTTATTATGGTTGTACGTCATGATCCCGATCAAAGGTTTTGAGCGTTTCGGACGAAGTCGTTAACATAACTTCAAAGTCTAGGTTTCGCGTTGAATTGTTGATGCTAATTAGCGGTTTTAAATGCATTGTGTATTGAAAATACTCGCAATACAGTGGTTGGAGTGCGAAGCACGCAATGCATTGTGTATTAAAAATTATCAAAATACGGGTGTTAGCGTGCGAAGTATTATATGAATGAATGAAAGAAATAATAAATTTTTATTCCCCTTTAAGGATACAATCGGCAATACAAGTATATACATATAAACACTTATATAAAATAATGTACATAACATAATATCTACTTATATCCTCCTATACATAAGTGTTTTATTTGTTCAATACAGTTTAATTAAATATATAACATATACAATACTTAATAGGAAATGCCAACCGAATACAAAAAACAGGAAACTTGGCAACCCCGTTATTAAAGCCATTTTTTGGGTTTACCTTCAATAAATTGCAACAAAAATAAGAGCAAGAAACTTTTTTATCCTTTCCTCGTAACATAAAAAGTGATTTTAAACTGTTTATAACTCGGTTCTACCCCAGAGTAATCCTCCTCCCTAATATATAAATAACACTGCCTTCTTCCCTTAATTCAATAAATTATATTAGGCAGTCGAAGATGTCCTCAACATTATCACACTGTAACAAACAATTTTAAAATTTTCTCAAAAACTGTTTGGTTCCATGAATTTTTCTTTTATCTAATGGCATGGAATTAAAAACCTTTGGTGCATGGTACAAGTAGGTTTTTTGATAAAATGTTAGCCTAGATTTTGGTAAAATGCAGAACTTTTCCTTACGTGAATAGACCATTGAAGATTTGACCACGCCCACTTTGTTTAGACGTACCATCTTTAATACCGTCCTGACTCCTGACATAAACTCTGCGAAGAGATAATATACCCAACTGTCTGAATAAAGTATCAGAGCTATCAGTTCTGGATCTAAAGAGCAATGATTTGATAATGTGTTTTTGTGGTACTATGACGGGCATTAGTGTGGATAGGTATGTACCACCCCAAACCAACACGCCGTAACTCAACTTGGAATGAACAAGTGCAAAGTATATAATCTTTAATAATTCATAATCACAAACTGATCTTAGGTAATACATGTATTTTAATATTGTCAATAATTTGCTATTTAATTCCTTGACATGGTACTTCCAACTGACTCTACTTAATATAAAACTTTCGTATTAAACATTTTTTGATACGATCTACGATTATTATATGGGGTTGCCAAATGTAATGGGGGGACAAATAAGGGTTGAAAGTAAAACAAGTTATTGTAAGTTTCCCAAATATTAAACTTTTTGATAAAACAATTATTATGAACCTTTAGTGCAAGGACTGACTAAAACGAAGTCGAAGAACATACAATTCATTACGATCCTAGTAGCCCATAATTTCTGGAAGTCTTCTACATCCAGTATCCCCAAAACATGTTGTCCTAAACTTTTTTGTAAAATTGCGATTCTTAACTCAAAAATCAATACATTTGTTTATTGTTTATCTTGTGGTAATAAATGGGATGAACTTTGAAATCTAAGTTAGGCCGAGCATAAGGATTTTTTATCCTTCGAGTGCAATAAACTAGTACAAAGGAGTAGTTAAATTTACAAACACAGAAAATAAAAGTAAATGTGTGCGGTCGTGGGACCCCCGTCATGAACGAAGTTCATCTCCCATTTTCTTCAATTCTTTTACCAGCCTTAACGGCAACATACACACATAATTTTATTCTTTCAATTGCCATTTATTATTAGTTTGTTTTTTATACAAATATTTACTGTTTCTACGTTTAATGCTATTATAATAAAGGTGTAGAATTAATTATAACATCAAAGCTAAGATGGTAAACACAGTTAAATATCCATTCATTGTAAATGCATTCAATAAACATAAAATGTTGGTTCATCAGTCTAGGCCTAACCTAAAATTATTGTGAGGAATGTTTAATTTATTTTACCTGCCTTAACGGAAACATAAATACAATAATTTTAGGTTACGCCTAAACTTAAAATTACTTTCTAGGTTAACCTAAAATTATTGTATGTATGTTGCCGATTAACTGAGGTAAAATAAATTAAATATACACACAATAATTTAAGGTTAGGCCTAGACTGATGAACCAACATTTTATATTTATTGGATGTATTTCAGCGCTTGACGATAATATCTGAACTACGCTGGACGGAACCGATCGACTCTTAATTTAAATTGATGAACCAAAACACATGTTTCTTGAATGTATTTACATTCATTGCCATAGCAACCAATTTGATAACGGTTTTTCGTTACTCGTATTTTGTATTTGTCATTGCCATAGCGTCCAATTAATAACACTTTTTCGTTACGCGTTACATTTTCTATTTGTTAACTCCTACCGCAAACACGCGTTAAGGAACTTCGTTCCAAAAAAGCGTATTCTGTGTAGTGTTGGGATCACAATATCCTCATATTTGAATCGTTCCAATATCCCAAATAGTTTCCATTATAAATCAGTTTCAAGTAAAAATGTTCGGTTTTATAATGTAGATAAGATACTGAAATATAAATTATAACTTCAAGAGACTGCATCAGAATTAAACTACACAGATGTTTCCAATTTATGAAACCCAATTGGCATACTTTCGAGTAACTGTTTTCGACAGACATCGCCAGTATAATTACAATTTAGCACTATAACAGTTGTCTTAATTACACCTTCATGACAGGGTGAACGTATATATTGTAAACATTTTCTTTCAAATCAACAATCAATCACAGCAGAGCCTTACTATCAACATGGTACTAGCGGTAAGTAACCATTAATTCTGTAGCTTATTATTATTTTTCATAAATGATGTACGTTTACTAATAAACAAATAAAACAAATTGTTATCGGGGATTCTGAACTACTATTCTATTCAGTCGTTAAACTCTCTAAACTATGTTTCATATGTTTGAAATAATTGCCATGAAATTATTGTTTTTAAACTTTCTCACCTTGTTTTTGAGATAGGCTTCGTTTGTTATGTTGTATTGTTAGAATACTGTAAAAACTCTAATGATCGTAACATAAATTCACAAACATATGAGAGTGTTATTTTGTGAATTAAATGTATAACAATTATTGTTGCTGATAGTAAAATGTTGTTTTCTTGAACGCCTGCTGCATCTATATGTCATTATGAAAATACAAAAAAATGCTATTCAAATTGTTTACTTTAAAATTCTACATTTTAACAGTTAATTAAACAATAATTTAATATAAATATAATAAATACTAATAATAGAACATTTAAATTGCGTATTTTAATTAAATTCAAAGGAAATCGGTTATTCCAAGACTGATTCATATTTGTACCTGGTTAAATATTTGAACAAAAGTTGTTTTTCTTTATAAGTGTAAAGTTTAGGTTTATTGAAATGTTTAATATATAAACTATAAAAGAAAAATTTAAAACATATTAATGAAGAAGAATAATAACTTAGCTAACATTTTACTTATAATGAAAACATAAACATGAATCAATAATAAATTTTGAGATTCTATATTTATAATTACGTTTGAATTTGAAGGAACAAAAAGAAATACATCTAAGAGGCGAATTACCTATGTGAAGGAAAATATTTGTAGACAAATGTAGGAATAGGCTAGTTTAACAAAAAACCGATATTTTGATAATATAAAATTAAATAGTTTAATAATTAATTAAATAATATTATGAAAAGAATTTTTATTAGTATAGAATTATATGATATATAATTTATAGGAAGTGAAACTAAATAAAATATGCTACTTATAATATGTTATTATTGTTGTTGCGTTTTTGTTTTTATTAATAAGTTGACCAAAGTTTGTAATAATTTCCCCGTTTGTAATAGTAAGCCCCCGTAAAAAATTAGTAATGGCAGATTAATTAGATACACACCAGGAATCCACTAATCCTATAAAAGCGAGTTTATGTCCGTACGTACATACATACATTGCACTTTGGGATTATGTTTACAACTACAATCATTATAACTTCTCGTGAAGTTTTTTTTTAATATGATTTATAGAACTGTATGCTACAATACGTTATAAGATTTACTTTGAGGTTATAAACTGTACATTTATAAAAACAACATTTTATTATCAAAATATTCGTTTATACAAATTTAAAGAAGAGATTATTCGTTTAACTTTGGAAACATTCGTACATCTTCGTAAAATATATAAACATATTCGATTATAAATTTCTTCACTATAATATTAATAACTTCTAAATTATTTCATTTATCAATATGAAATAAAAAGCAATTAAAATATAATATTTTTGTCTTTCTTTAAATATAAAATAACGTATATAAATAAAAAAATTTAAGATATAGTCCTACAGTTTTATAATCCGTATAATTGTACACATTTACTAAGTTAAAGATTTCCGTAAGCATAGTTAGGTAGGCCTAGATAAAGTCTGTTGTTTTTAAATAGTATTTTTTTACATGATGTATTTCTGATGTGTATCTAAGTAATCTGCCTGTGGTTTTTCACGGGGCTTACTAGTCCATTATTTAAAAAAAACTATTTACAACAGCAAACGTTATGCAGGCCAACATAACTATGATGAGGGGATTTTTAACTCGGTAAATGTGTATAACTATAAGGATAATTTAGATGATTTTATAAAACTGTAGGCCTATTTGTTAAACTTTTTTACATTATTATCTTATCTTCTAAAGCGAGAGATAATTGTCTGTCTGCTAAATGGATCTGGAATCTCCGTCTAAGGATTTTTGATTTTTTGATTTTATATGGGGCTTTTGGCCACGAGAAATCGATTGGAAATGGTCACCAGTCTGGGAAAATTCGTTTTATACGTCTTTTTATTAAAGTGAAATTTGTCCATTTTAAACAATACAAAGCACAGCTGATGCAAATGTTTTCAATGTCATTACAATAATTATTTGTTTTCTTTTAAACGAAGCACAGCTGATGCAAATGTTTTCAATGCCATTACAATAATCATCTGTTTTCTTTTAAACTGTATTTTATTAGAGGTAAGCCTAATGTTGTATATACCCTTTATTTAGTTGTTTAATGTTATAGGCCTAACCTCAAAACTCAATAATCCAATATTTATTATTGAAATCATAGCCCTGCTTATAATCGAGCTTTAGCTCGGTCTCCTGGTACTATAAGTAAAATAAAAGATAAAATTATTATATTTAAGTTGTCTTTTATTTCGTATTGATATATCATATGATTTAGAAGTTATTCAAATTAAATTGATAAATTAATAATGGAATATGTTTATATGTTATTCGAAATTGTAAGACTGTTTCGAAGTTAAACGAATACGTATAAAATTTGTATAAATGAATATATTGATGATAAAACGTTGTACTTATAATAATTTTATAACCTGAAAGAAAATCTTACAACGTATTAGAGCAGACATTAGTTCTTTAACTTTTATTTAAAAACAATCTACTTCCCAAGACCAACAATCTTTTTGTGAACATGACCCCAAAGTATAATAAACGCTGTTTTATTTAACTGCTACAGATGATGGGTGAAATCAGCTGTTATATTATATTGTCACTCAATTACGTACGGACTCGCTTTTATAGGAGTTGATTAACTGCTTATGGTTACAATGAACTTATCTTTCTGTAAATATATTTACAGGATTGTAAGGCTACCACAAGTTTCTAATGAGTAGAAAGAATAAAGTTATAGATCTGACATATAAAATAGGTATCCGCTCGGGTTATATACATTCGAAATTCTTGTTTTGTTCGCGGTTTTTGTATAAATGTATGGAAATGGTTGTCCAATATATGTTTATTTCGTTACAGACAAGAATCCTCTTTTGCTTCGCCGGCTTAGCAGTGGTTGTCCAAAGTATTCCTCCAAAACGAGGAATCCGCGAAGTCGACCTTCTCCCAGGCATAGGAGCTGTGAGTGCTGATACCCCTCTTCAGGATCTAATAGAAGACGTTGTCAGCGAAATCAGAGACAACGTCCTGAGACAGTTCAGCGACCCTGGATTATCCACTTCATTTATTACTGGATCCAACACGGCCTTGAACGGAATAACCCCTATTTTGCCAGTATTGGCGAACCCCATTAACAGACCCGGAAGGCCTGGTAGACCTGGAAGGCCTGGAAGACCTGGAGGTGGTATTGGAAATGCTTTGATTGGCAGTGCTATTGGAAGCGCGTTAGCTACCACCGTCCCTCTGCTGTTAAGACCGAGGTTTGGTCTGTTGAGAAGAAGTAAGTATATTGGATAAAGTATATTGCATCTAATAAACTGTTTAACCTAAATTGATATTTGACTACGTATTCAATCCAAAGATTAAAAACTCTCTATTTGCACTGATATAATTCATTTTGATTTGCTTTCTATTTATTTAAAGAGTATGTATACTTTTTTCTTATTTTTCCTACCCTTGCAGAAAACTTCCCTGAAGGGGTTTTGATTTTGTTTAAAATGAAAATTACTGTAACGGTTGTACTTGCTGGATAACCAATTAAAAAATATTTTATCTGTAACATACATCTTTAAAATATTAGTATGGGAAATAAAATTAAATTTAAGCTCCAAATTTACACGTGCAAATAATCAGAGCAAATTTCATTAACACGTTCACTGCTAAGGACGCACATGTGAGCTTGACACTGAACACTATGAGAAGAGGCCGACGCACAGTGCATTGCACGCCAACCCCCGTATTGGGAGGATTTTCAACACACAAAGCATTGCGTGCTTCGCAAGCCAACTCCCATTTCGGGTGTATTTTCAAACTCCCCGTATTGGGAGCATTTTCAAAGCACAATGCATTGCATGCTTTGCACGCCATCCCCCGTATTGGGAGTATTTTTAATATACAGTAGGCCTACGTTGCGGGCTTCGAACGCAAATTTAATCTTACGTTCTCTGGACGCACATGTGGGTCCGCTTTAAAATTTTAGTGATTATTACGTAGTAAGGTTTAAAAATAAAAAAAAATAAAGTAATTTCTACTCATTTAGACTATAAATATAAAAAATAAAAGGTCAGCCCCTAGCATAGGAAATACGAAATTTGTGTAGCCTAATAGAAGATTTTAGGATAATTCTGTTTACAAATATACAAATATTGAAATTAAAAAGTTTTTATCAAAAAGAATTATAGCCTATATGTTACCCAGTGATAGTGTAGCTTTTTATTAGTAAAACTATTTTTTCAATCGGTTCTGTAATTCCAAAGATTACCCCCTACATATAAACAACCAAACAAACAAATTTTACCTCTTTATAATTTTAGTATATATTATAAACTTTCTACTAATCGCATATTTCTTCATTGTTTAAGGATTCCTGAGACCCAACGCTCAACGTAACTTTGATGCACAATTCATGAACTTACCCGGCTCTAAGGATGCGTATTTGTACCTGACAACACACTCCCCACAGTCAGCTGATGACGCGGATGTCGATAGCAGAGCAGCAGACTTTGAGTTTCCGTCCATCCCATACCATGGCACAAAGATAGGAACAGTAAACATCAAGGCCCCTCCCAGTGATCTAGAAATAGACGATTCGTTATCAAGACAACTGATGGAGTACGGCAGTGATTATGAAACTGACGAAGAGTTTAACTACAAGAGATAAATTATGATTTATTTGTGTTATTTATGTTTACATATATTTATTTATTTATTTGTGAATAAAATTTTGTTCTATTGTACGCAGTTTTGTTAATCTCCTTTTGATTAAACGCAATTTTAATTTAGTTAGATACAATTCGTTTTTATTATTTGACTAGCTGACGCGTACGGCGTTGTCCGTGGTGGTTGATATTTTCAGTCTTTTCAACGTAATTGTATTCTTTATAAGTGTTCAGTCAGTGAGTGGTATTGGGCTTTTATATTATATAGATCTTAAATAATAAAAGCACTATTGTCATAATAATCTGAAATTATGATTTTAGTAAATTTGATCCCCCTATACCCCTCCTAAAATTTCGAATTTTTTCAAACCCTTTCATAGTGAGCACCTATGGCCCTAGAGGAAGGTACATACCAAATTTAATTCCAATCCGTTCGGTAGTTTTGAAGAAATCGTGATTTAATAACTTTGATCCCCCCAAAACTCCCTAAAATTTCGAATTTTTTAAACCCTATCCTAGCGAGCGCCTATGGCCCTAGAGGAAGCTACATACAAAATTTCATTCCAGTCTGTTCGTAATTTTGGAGAAATCGTGATTTAGTAATTTTTACCCCCCAAACCACCCTAAAATTTCCAATTTTTTAAAACCCTTTTTTAGTGAACACTTATGGCCCTAGAGGAAGCTACATAACAAATTTCATTCCAATCCGTTCCGTAGTTTTGAAGAAATTGTAATTTAACAACTTTGATCCCCCCAAACCCCCTAAAATTTCGAATTTCTCCAAACCCTTTCTTTGTAAGCACCTATGGCCCTAGAGGTAGCTACATACCAAATTTCACGCCAATCCGTTCCATAGTTTTGAAGAAATCGTTTTTTAATAAATTTGATCCCCCCAAACCCCCCTAAAATTTCGATTTTTTTCAAACCCTTTCTTAATGAGCATCTATGGCCCTAGAGGAAGCTACATTCCAAATTTCATTTCAATCTGTTCGGTAGTTTTTGAGAAATCGTGATAAGTGAGTCAGTGGTATTTTGCTTTTATATATATAGATTAGGGGTGACCATTGAAAGCTCCGCATGCCAACCCCGTTGGAACCTTCTATACACATAATCATGTTATGTTTTCTTTTTAATAACGTGGTAGGATTAATAATAATCCCAAAGCTAAGGTGGTAAATAATGTTAAATGTTCAAATGAAATTATTTCGTATATTTTATAACAGCAGTTATAATAAAGGTTAAAAGAACCAGCAAGGCTCAGGTACACACTTTAATAAAAACCTAACGTAAAACTAGAAATACAAATAATTGCTTCAAAGTTTGAAAAAAGCTGTTAATGGAAATATTAGATTACTGTATCTATATATACTGTATATAAAAATGAATTGCTGTTCGTTAGTCTCGCTAAATCTCGAGAACGGCTGGACCGATTTGGCTATTTTTGGTCTTAAAATGTTTGTAGTAGTTCATAGAAGGTTTATACGTAAAGAAAAGTTTGAAAAGTTTCCCGAAAAAGTTTCAAATTTGTGAGAATCTGAACAGCATTTATTGTAAGAACTCAAAACCGTAGCTCACAAAAACAGCTGTTCGTATAAAAAGCTTATGTTTGTTTACATGTATTACCATAGCAACATTACTTAGTAAATTTATAATCACTTTAATACTCTTCAAAGCCAACAGTTTTTTAAAGTTAGATTGAAAAACTATAAACAAACACAAATAAAAATGCTTACAGAATTATAATTTAACTCAAACATAGATATGCTGCTTAAAATATATTGTTTATATAAAATATATCATAGCTATGAAGTTTTTAATACTTTTCAAAACATATTTTCGCTATTAATAATAATAATAACAAACAAATTATTTGACACCATGCATAACCATAAACATACACGAGTTTAAACATATTTTATTGAAAACTAAACAAACAATCTGAATTAAACTAAATGCCATTAAAATATCTCATTCATAGCTTTATTTTGATATATACTGTATATTGTATATTTAAATACTAAACAATATATATCTTATACTAATTAGGCCTATACATTTAAAATTACAAACTCTATTTGAACCAGTTTGTTACATCCTAAATTAACGCGGATGTTACAAAGTGATTCAAATACCTTTTCTACGACCCCCAGCTAATTTAAACCCTCGCTAAGAAAAGGTTAAAAGAAATTCGAAATTTTAGGGTGGTTTGAGGAGGGGGGGGGGTCAAAGTTACTAAAAATCACTATAAGAACGAATTGGAATGATATTTGGTACGTAGCTTTCTCTAAGGCCGTAGGTGCTCGCAACATTGTCAATAAAATTAAGTGAAAGTCAAATTTAGTAAAAACTATAAATTAAAACGATATATTTAAAGCTTTTTCATGTTAGATAGTAGTTTACAGGAATAAAATTTTCAGTGCTTTCCTAAATAGCGTAGACTTTTTTTCATGACCACAGTAGGATACGCACAGGTATTCAATGAACACTTAAAAATAATTACAATTACGTTAAAAAGACTGAAAATACCAACAACCACGGGCAACGCCGTACGGGTCAGCTAGTCAACAATAAATATATTTATTTATTATTTAGTATGGCGCTCCCATTGCCGTAAAATATTTGGTATAGTTTGTGTTGTTTTTACATCTAACAATGGTGTTGTTTTTCAAAAATTATATAAAAACACGCGTGTATTTAAATGAAACTTTGTGTAAAAATGTCAAAGTAATCAGTGAAGAAATTTCGGGGATTTAAGACTTTGAACAAAGGATCATTTACATTTTTATTTATATAGATAGATTTGTTATTTATTTTGTAATAAAACAAGTTTATACAAACTAGGCAATAATTCAAATTATAAACACTTCTGGTTGTAACTGAATACATAATTGATGCCTACATTATCAATTCCGTACGAACGAACGTGATTAACAAAAGAGTTTAGGGCATACGCTACGTTATATTGTTTGATTTATTCCTTAACTTTCTTTAACTGATTTCACCCATCAACTAACTGTGGTTCTTCAACAACTAACTATGTAAATCATGTCAGGTTATGTTTACAACTTTTAAGTTAAAATTTGTGTTGAATTATTATAAATTTGATTCTTTCTGTCATGTCAGTTTCCTCACATGGTCCTAATGGTCTTGAGCTATTGGTCTGAACTATTGCTATTTTGATTTTGCAAGCTTGTTCTTCTGTTCATTGACAAAAATATAGACCTACTGACGATGAAAACTTGAATTTTAAAATGCAAAATAATATAGTTTTGCCTAAATTGAAAAACTACATTTAAATTATACAGAATTTTATCTGTTTTTTTTCCAAAGTATATGATAACGTTTATAATGAAATGCTACTTTTTGTGTTATGAAAGAAAAGTCTCTAAAAAGTATATATTTGAAATTTTATAAAAATTACTGATTTTCTCCGATTATTAACGCCTTTTTGCCCGAAAACTATATGTTGTAAAAAATTATATGAAAAATAAATGTAAAGAAAAATAAATATATTGTTTATAATGTATGCAACTGTATGATTTGTATTAAAGTTTTAATGTAAATAAAATATGTGAAAAGCTTTTTCACCACACTACGATGTTTTCAGCTATTTTCGGAACGTCATTTGGAGGCCGAAAGTAGCTCTTTTCTGCCCTAGGGCCGTAAAGTCAGCTGTTCGTTTATTCAATTAAAATATGAACGTATATCTCAACACAATTTCGTTATGAAATAGGCCCATATGGCAAATGATTCAATAGGTATTGCCGACAGACTAGTGGCACACACATAATTGTTATTTTCACCGTTGCCTAGCAACCAGTTATTATTGTTGCTGCTTATAGGAGCCATAACCTCAAAGTTTCATTTTCATGTGTGCTAAATAAATATTCTTTTTTAATTTTATATAGTGTTTATTTTATTGTGTAGTGTGGTGAAAAATAGCGTTCGCACCACGGCCGAAAGGGTTTTGCAGCTCAAGCCTGCAAAACCTTATTTTCGGCCCTAGGTGCGAAATATACTATTTTGTGTTGATGTTCGTCCTTTTTAGTGTTTTGAATTATCCCTGGTTGCCGCGCCAATCAATAATCGGGAGTTTGCTGTGTGTGTTCTATTCCTGCTGGCTAAAGTAGTAATGTGTTTGTGTGCAGACCTCCTTTCACTATTCTCGATCCACCAATGAATAATTTATTACCGTCATAGTTATTGTTATTTTACATAGTGTAAGATACCTGTGGTCATATTGTACAGCTGTAAGATTTGTTTTAACTAAATATAGCCATGCTCAGTAAATAAATACAAGACATATATAAATAGTAAATATATAAAGCTGTATAATATTTCAATTTCAATTTATTTTCTTATAACAACAATACAAAAAATAAATTTCAAGTACAAGGAAATTGTACCCACATAGGCATTAGTCTGTGCGTGGGCACGAGTCGCATATGAAATAGTTACAAAAAGGAAGTCTTAACTAAATTAGGCCTATTGTACGTTAAGAAAGTTTAAATACAAAACAGGTTGAGTGGGAAGTGTCAAACAGAGGAATCCAAGTCCAGACCAAAACAATGTGGGTCAACAAATGATTACTGCGTCAATACACTGAGTATTCAAAATATTAGTAAGCGACATGGGCAGAGGGGGCCACCCCCCCCCCCCCCCAGCTCCCAGGGAAAGGAAAATATGTATATTATTAACTATAGTCAGATATTTTTCTTTAAAGAGATTAGCACTAAAATATGTCTTAAATGATATGTGTCGTTTGATTTTACATATACTTATTTTATTTTTTACGAGTTCAAGCATGAGCTGCTGGGTCACTACTTGGTGTGGCCTCTGGGAGTGTTATAGGTCTTTGTGTATTCACTGACGGTGTATAGGTACAGACTCAATGCTGTGTGGGTTAATATTTCACCTGAACAGCCAAATTGGCTTCCCAAATTTTAAAAGTTTTCTTGGGGAGGTCAAAAATATCCCTGGACTCCTTTTGCCGAAGGAAGGGAGGGTACTCCTTGACACGTTCACTGCTACGCAACTTTCGTATTCCCTATGCTAGGAGCTGACCTTTTATTTTTTATATTTATAGTCTAAATGAGTAGAAATTACTTTATTTTTAATTTTTGAACCTTTCTACGTAATATTTCATATTTTAAGTTCATAGCATATAGCATAAAATTGGCGTGCGAAGCACGCAATGCATTGTGTATTGAAAATACTCCCAGTACGGTTGTTGGCATACGAAGCACTCAATGCATTGTGTATTGAAAATACCCCTAATACGAGGGTTGGCGTGCGAAGCACGCAATGTACTGTGTTTTGAAATTTTTTTCAATATGGGGGTTGGCGTGCGAAGGACACAATGAACTGTGTATTGAAAATAGTTCCAATACGGAGGTTGGTGTACGAAGCACGCAATGCATTTTGTATTGCAAATACTCCCATACGGGGGTTGGCGTGCAATGCACTGTACCCGCTTCTCATAGTTTTCAGTGTCAAGCTCACATGTGCGTCCTTAGCAGTGAACGTGTTAAGCCCATACCCCGGTGCCCCCCCCCCCCTAGAAAATATCATATGGGCGCCCATGGTAAGCGAGATAAGATATGTCAATAAACGAGGGTAAATAAATTTACTACCTGTAAATGGATACAATGACTTTCTCAGTAGCGTTGGTAATATATTTCTTAAATGTCTGAAGTTTAAAGTTGTTAAACATACGTAAGTTATCAGGAAGATTCATATATAAAACATGGGCTATGTAATGCGAGTTCGTGGCAGAGTAAGTCTTACGTAGTTTTTTAATTAAAATTTCAAGCAACTTTGAGCTGCGTGTCAAACGTTGATGTTGGGTCATTTCGAAAATATCTCGGTAGTTTAAAAATATAAATTGCTAGAGTTTTGATATAAATTTGTCAATGTTTCATAACTATAATTTCAAGAAGAAATTAAAACGGTTGTTGCTGGCAGGTGGCTGTTACTCGCTGGGTGAATTGTTGAGCAGGGACAAGGGCTGTGTGCCTTTTCCAATCAGTTTTTGTTAGTTCCAATACCACATTGTTAGTAAAATTTGTTGTATTTATCTGTAGGCCAGTAGGTAAAGGTCAATTTAGACCAAAAGTACCAGTAATTTGCAATACGGCTGAATTTTTTTTTATAAGTACATTAAAGTATGTAGATTAACATAAAAAAAAGTTTACCAGTCTATCGATTTCCCAAAGTCGAAAAAAAAATTGATTATCATTTTTTTTTCGATTATCCTTAATATTTCGAGCTGGGATGAAGATAGAGGAAAATAAAAAATACCACCGTGTAGGGGAGGTATTTTTTCAACAAAAAGGGTCATATGTATTTATTTCGTCCGAGCAATGGTTTGTCTGGAAAAAATTCGAAAATGCAGGTATGTATTTTGCAGCAGGGGAAATCACTAACAGGGGACATCTTATTCATATATGAAGCGTTGGCTCATTCTAAATTGCCCGAATTTTAATATATCGAATTGAAACTTGACATAGGAGTTAA
>JAGFPH010003876.1:0-18410 GCA_018207615.1 Philaenus spumarius | reverse complement strand
TTTTCTCTACTTTTTTAAGCTGCTTGTTGTCTAATTGTATTTTATGTGTACTTTTCTGAAGTATTGTATTTTTGTGTAAATGTACTGTTTTATACAAATAATATCTGTCAAGAAACCAATGTTGAATAAATAAAAAATAAATAAATAACCTTAAATTCTCCAAAACGTGTCTCAGTAAAATAACAAGGCCTTTTGCGCAATGCAGCTTTAAGTATAGATTTTTGAATTATGTTAAGATGTTCAAGCATTGATTTAAAGGCACCCCCAAGCTATTATGCCTTCCATAAATAATGATTGACAATATGCATACTAAGATAGTTTCAGCTATTGATTATTTAGGATTTCACTAAGATGCTTACATACAAAAATTAATTTGGGTGTTTTTTGTTTTACATATTTAACGTGTTCTGTCCACGTATATTTAATTTGTTTATCAGATCCATAGTACGCTGCAGTCATGTAAGTGTGTTTTAAACTTTAATTCCAAGAAAGTGTACAATGCTTGTGGGTTGTTTAATAATGTCACGATACCTTTCATCATTCAATACATTGTTTTACTTTCTCACTATACTGTAGTATAGAGAAAGTATAGTGATCGCAAAAAAAATCGATGTTGAGATTTTTGTAGAAATATCCGTTTTGGTACCTCCTGAGTCCAAAAAAGTGTTTTTTACAAAGTGTATGTCTCTATGTATGTATGTATGTCTGTATGTATTTATACAAAGCTAGAGCGAAAACTATTCGATCGATTTCAAACAAATTTGCACCAGACATGTCAAGTAGGCCTGTATTGATACACGAATAACGGTTTTCAATTTTTTTTAAAACAACCCTCTTTTTGGCAAAAAACCCCCCATAAAATTAGTTATTATTTTTGTATAAAAAACGGCTCTAACGATTTTGATCAAATTTGGCTTATTTGTAGCCTTTAATGTACCCTACCTTATGCAAAAAACAGTATCTTTCTAAAATTTCTCGTTTAGCTAATAATAATAATAACTGATTTTTGGGGGTTTTTTGGCCATAAAGGGGATTGTTTTTTAAAAAATTACAAAACTTTTTCGTGTATCCATACAGGCCTAATTGACGTGTTTGGTGCAAATTTGTTCGAAATCGATCGAATAGTTTTATCTCTAGCTAATAATAATAATATTTATTAGTTAATCTCCTAGTTTAAAATCACCTCTCCTACCCCACCTAGAATAATGAAGTCACTGTGAATCTGTTTAATAATTTAAATATGTTCGTGAGAACGTATGTGCCAGTTCCTGGTACCGTTTATTTATAATTTTTGTGGATCTGTAAAAGATGTGTTTTATTTATATTTAACGAAATACAAATTTTCTTAAACCATGTGCCCATTGCATCGACATCTTGTTTCAAATATAACTTTAACTGAGCTTTGCTAGTGTTCTTAATAGTAGCAGTTGAGTCATCTGCAAAACTTATTACTTTAAAATTCTTCATTTACATAGGTTATAAAAAAGCAATTGCCTTAGGATTGAACCTTGCGGAACCCCAGTGTTGAACCTCAAAAATCGGCTACAAATTTTGTTTGCGCCAACAACCACCCTTTGATAACGCTTTGACAGGTATAAAGCAAACCATTCAAAAAACTTACCCCAAACCAAAATGAGATAATTTTTTTTAAAAGCAGACCATGTTTCACACATTCAAACTCCTTAACCAAATCAAGAATAAACTAATATATAAGGGGTTGAATCAGGATATATATATACAGATTGTTCATAAAGTCCCTTTAACCCCCCTTATTATTTTTGTTATTGCAAATAAGTTAACAAAAGTTTGTATATATCTGGACATACTTAATTGTGTTGCATAACAGGACACATTTTTTGACTTATCTGAACCTTTATGATTTTGGGGGGCTTGAGAGGGTAGGGGGGTTAAGAATTTCAAATATAAAAGGTAGGTTATGTAATACACCATTGAAAAGCTTATTAAAATAGAAATACAATGGCGCATACTAGAGCTTAGCATTTTGCTTCGTTTCAAAGTAATGGGCAATCAAAGTTCTGGAAAATGATATTGTTATCATAGCATCAAAGCAGGTTATTAATTTCTTAATATTAGGAATAAGTAGGTTGTATGTTATTTTCCAGAACTTTGATTGTCCATTACTTTGAAACGAAGCAAGATACTAAGCTCTAGTTTGCTCCATTATGTTTCTCTTTTAATAAACTTTTCAATGGTGTATTACATAACCTACCTTTATATTTGAAATTGCTAACACCCCCTTGTCCCCCTAAGGACCCCAAAATCATAGAGGGTCAGATAAGTCAACAAATTTGTCCTTTATGCAATACAAGATAAAGTTTTGTTAACTTATTTTCAGTAACAAAAATCATGAAGGGTTAAAAAGACTTTATGAACACCCTGTATATATAAAGTAGTTTTGAATACTCCACAGAGCAGACAAGAGATATTTTATAATTTTTAAAAACTAATAACGAGAAGTTTTACTACTTTTTAGTTATAAATATTAATAATTAAATCTATAGTTATTAAGAATATCATTTTTAGTTTAGGAAAGAATCTGACGGATGTGACTTTTCATTTAATATCATTTTATGCAATATTAGTTAATAACAATATAATAAAAGCTTGAAATACTCCACTAAAATGTTTATATTTAATCCAACACTAAAAGGTTTACTTAAATGGTCGAAATTTCATCACATTAGACTAAATTAGACTCCTACACTCGTCTGAAAACATACAAATCTGAGCCAGTTAGGTCTTGTATTGAATACATTTGACCTGTTCCATAAAAATTCACCAAAGAAAAATAAATTTGTTTTGCATCATAAAAAGTGTATGTTTAGGCGGGTAACCTTTGTTTAGTTATTAATGTTTAGAGAATTCCCATAAAAAATAAGAGCTATTGCAGTGACCCTTATGGAAAGACCTAAGGTCGGGAGTAGTTAATGACCACCAATCATGGTCCCCGGAACACATTTCGGGGTGTCATTACAAATTGCATACAGTGTCCGCACTCTAACGGCGACATTTAACGTCCGATTTAGTCCAAATTCGGTACACACATTGGATTTTAAGAGGCTCGGAATAGTTTGTTAGCCAAAAATCCAACAACCGACTGGACGAAATCTTTTTTGAGGTTTATCGTATTATAATGAAATGTTTTTGGGGTTATATAAAAAAAAAATATAAGAGGTTATTCTGCAAATTTAGTTTTTTAGACGGCCTTATTGCTCGTCCGGTTCTAACAAAATAGATCGAAACGTAAAATTAAATAAAAGTAACATAACAAACGAGTTTGTCCTTTGCGAACGAATTGAAGGCTTCAAGGTCGAGGTGTAACAAATAGCAAAAGTGTTTTTGTGCTGAAAGTGGAACGTGCAGCGCGTGGGCCTTGGATGGAGGCGGAGGTGCAGGCATCTATTCAGCGCCTTTGTGATTAGACCAATTTCCCAAACAGTTAATCTTAATTTTAGAAATTCGCCCAACTCACGTCAGACGAGTGATCAAATTATTAATGCTTTACTAGTTCTATTTTTGCAATTACGATTTTATTACTATGTCAACTCGTATATCCCTTAATTATTTCGACTCTTAGGCAAGTATTACACTATAAAATATTTTATAAAAGATGGTATCCATATATTATAAAAGATTTGAAAAGTGATTCTCTTTTATAAAACAGTACCAGGAGACCGAGCTAAAGCTCGATTATAAGCTATGATAAAGGGCTATGATTTCAATAATAAATATTGGATTATTGAGTTTTGAGGTTAGGCCTATAACATTAAATAACTAAATAAAGGGTATATACAACATTAGGCTTACCTGTAATAAAAATACAGTTTAAAGGATTAACCACAATCTCAACGCTATGCCTCAGAAATAAGTCAGGCCTAAATTAAAGTATTATCTCAATATCGATTTATTCCTAGGGCCTAGTTCGCTCACGTCAATAACTACTATTATTGCAAATTTCCGTAAACATCGTTTAGGTTAGGCCTATAACATTAAACAACTAAATAAAGGGTATGTTTATTATGTATTCGTTGCCATGGTAACTATAAATAGATACAACATTAGGCTTACCTCTAATAAAATATACAGTTTAAAAGAAAGCAGATGATTATTGTAATGGCATTGAAAACATTTGCATCAGCTGTGCTTTGTATTGTTTAAAATTGACAAATTTCACTTTTTAATTTAATAAAAAGACGTAGAAAACGAATTTTCCCAGACTGGTGACCATTTCCAATCGATTTCTCGTGGCCAAAAGCCTAATATAAAATCAAAAAATCAAAAATCCTTAGACGGAGATTCCAGATCCATTTAGCAGACAAACAATTATCTCTCGCTTTAGAAGATAAGATTTTGGACTTGTACTAAAAGGTAAAATTGTATCTAACATTTTATAAAAGGTAATGCCAACCTCTTAAATTTTATAAAAGAAATGTTATAAAAGAAATATATTATGAAAGATGGCCCATTACACTATCAAAGATCTTTGTCAAAGAACTTTTATAAAACGTATTTTATAAAATATGTTTCATAAAATATGGTATCCATCTATTATAAAAGATTTGAAGAGTGATTCTTGTTTATAAAACATTTTGGACTTGTACTAAAAGGTAAAAATGTATCTAACATTTTATAAAAGGTAATGCTAAGCTGTTAAGTTTTATAAAAGAAATGTTATAAAAGAAATATATCATAAAAGATGGTCCATTACACTATCAAAGATCTTTGTCAAAGAACTTTTATAAAACATATTTTATAAAATATTTTACAGTGTAATACGGATATTACAACTTAGGATAACAACTTAATTTTCTAGTAACAAAGGTAATATTCTAAATCTTATATAATAATAATTTGTGAACTTATACTGTGTGGTCTTAACCATGACTGGCACACTTCCGAATAACTGTTTTAAAGTTATATTAATAAGTTAACTACATTGTTAGACCACAACAGTTGCTTTTAATTATACCTTTATGACCGTGTGATTATATATATTGCAAAATAGTCTGTTCAAAGCTATCAGTGAGTGCAGCTACCCAACATGTTGCTATCGGTAAGTTATGTGAAGTATATTTGAAGTACTAATATTATAAAGAGGTAAAATTTGTTTGTTTGTATGTAGGGGGTAATCTCTGGAACTACTGAATCGATTGAAAATAGTTTTACTAATAAAACTACACTATCCTTGAATAACACAGGCTATAATTCATTTTGATAAAAACATTTTTTATTTCAATATTTGTAAATTTAGTCGGAAAAAAGTCTTAGGTTAGGCCCAGACTGATGAGCCAACAGGTGTATTTATATTTATTACCATAGCAATCATTTGAATGAAATAAAAGATGAAACAGCTGTTTGCTCTAATATTTAACTTAACAGCTGATTTCAAACTTATAGGTTAGAGTTTCTATCAAAGTGTAGACCTGAGCCTTGCTGGTTCTTTTAACCTTTATTAAAACTGCTGTTATAAAATATACGAAATAATTTGATTTGAACATTTAACATTATTTACCATCTTAGCTTTGGGGCTATTGTTAATCCTACACCTTTATTACAAAGAAAACATATCAAGATTATGTGTATAGAAGGTTCCAACGGGGGTGGCGTGCGGAGCACGCACGGGTTTCCCCTAGTAAATTTGTAAGGAAAATTATGTTTTAAATATGTACGTTGTATTGAATTCATTTAAGTTTGTTTTTGTATGAATTTATATAATTTTAAAATTGTAAAGCTTATTGTTCAGGACTGATTATAATTAAAACATATATTGTAATTATGGATATGGGTTCTTAAATAGGCTTTAACACATTTTCAAGTCAAAACTATTTAAATTATAGAAACATTTTGTTAAGTCTGCTAAAACCTAATAGAAGTAACTATTAATATTAGATAAATAAGTTTTGTGAATGAACAGAGACAATAAGATTTTGGCAATTTAAATATTCTGCTGATTGAAATTTAGGCATTGATGAATATTAAAATAAAGACAAAGTAGTACACAAACATAACACACGAGATATTTTTAATTCCAATCTTGCTTAAAAACGAACATTAAGGGTCGGCTCTAGTAAAACAGAAAGTAACCTGCGACTCGCTACAGCGGCGGTAGGTTACGCAGACATTGCTCATCCTAAATCCATTTAAAACCCGTAATTGTTCAAATAGCGTTTTATTTTTAAATGCCAAACTCTTGGGGACAAAATTCTTCATCCGAATGGCTTGGTAATTTTTAGCTATAAATAATAGTTAAAACGTAAAAAAATATTTAAATCACCCTATAGAGGCGGTAGGTTACACGGACATTGCTCAGCCTAAATCCATTTAAAACCCGCAATTGTTCAAATAGCGTTTAAAAAAAATACCAAACTCTTGGGGACAAAATTCTTCATGCGAATGGCTTGGTAGTTTTTCCCTATAATTAATAGGGACAACATAAAAATATTCAAAATCAATGTTTTAAATTGTTAATAAATACTAAACAAAATTTTTTTCTTAGTTTTGAAAAAGCCATTTGCGTGCATATTGACCATAGCTTTAAAATGACATCGTTCATAATTTTCCGATCAAAAATAAAGGAAAAATATTTATTTTAATTTAACATTGGTGTTATGGAGTGTCAGCCAACATGGCCGACAGCTAGAGCCGACCCTTGACAGAATGATTGCATTAACATTTTAAATTAAATTGCACGATAAGTTTAAAAAAACCTAAATTACGCACCAAGTAAACACATAAAACTAATTTAATTATGGTGGTTTGAGGTCTAATATTTCTTACAGAAAAAATAATGTAGTCATGAAAAAATATCTGCTTTTAGAAATTGATTAATTTATGATATTTAGTTATAATAAATACAAAAACTAAAATGTTCACATATGATAGTGAAATAAATTAAAATTAGTTTGGTTGTCGCTTTTCTTGATTTTAAAATCAAGCAAACCATTTTTCTATTATATTTAGGGAGAATAGTATTTCTGTGTGTGACGTCGCTATGACACTTTCGAGGGAAGGTTTTATTTAAAAATTTGCACTTTTAAGGAGAAGATTATTAGTACCTTTCTTATGTTGTTGAGATTGTTAGCAGGCGATAGTTAATAATTTGTACACTTTGTTACAGACCAGAGTACTGTTCTGCTTTGCTGGGCTAGTGGCCTTATCCCAAAGCATTCCTTTGGAGAATGTGCGACGAAACCGCGACGTCGATATAGAGTCTGAGGACACTGACAACCCACTTCAGGATTTAATACAAGACGCCATGAAACAAATCGAAGGAAACGTCCTCCGTCAACTCACTTCCCAAACAGATTTCTTAGACCAGGGACTAACAGGAAGTCAAACAGTTTTTTCCGGCACCAACACCGCCTTTAACGGCGCTAGACCCGTACTTTTACCAACACAATCTGTAGTTGCCGTACCGTCGAACAACAATAATTTTGGAAGTGCTTTTGTCGGTAGCATTATTGGTAGTTCTATAGCTTCAATCATCCCTCTTCTACTGAGACCAGCAGTCGCCGCTAGGCTAGCTATACTATCAAGGGGTAAGTACAGTTATTATTTGTTTCATATTTTGATTCTGAGACAGACAGTTAGAATCACAACATATTTCAATCTTAACCGAGATTTTGATTAAACTAAATTTCAAAACATATTTAGTACAAACATGTTTTTTTACTTACTTAACACGTTAACTGCTTCGCAAATTTCGAATTTCCTATGCTAGGGGCTGTCCTTTTATTTTTTATATTTATAGCCTAAATGGGGATAAATTACTTTATTTTTTAACCTTTCTACGTAATAATATCTAATATTTTAAAACGGACACATGTGCGTCCATAGCAATAGGCCTGAAATTGGCGTGCGAAGCACGCAATGCTTTGTGTATTGAAAATACTCCCAATACGGTGGTTGGCGTGCAATGCACTGTGCGTCGGCTGCTTCTCATAGTGTTCAGTGTCAAGCTCACATGTGCGTCCTTAGCAGTGAACGTGTTAATATCGCACATAAAGGATTACATCACTCCAATCCGCTTGACACTAGTTACAACTGAGATAATTTTGTAAGAAAGGGAGTGGTCTATTTCATGTGGAGTAGTTTTTCAATTGGGAAAGCAGTTTGCTTCTTTTTTGGCTAAAACATTTTTCTTATTCCAATTATACATCTGTGTAGATTATCTTTTATCTGTGATAATAGTTTTGATAATTCTTTTGAAGATATTTATATTCTGAAATAATAAATACAATGATTCAAAGTTAGTATCATTTGTTTACATTATACAAGGCATACTTAACAGGAGTTTGTGCCATAGAAATGTTATTAAATATCAAAATTATTTTATTGAGTAGGCCCTACAATATATTTGTTTAAATATAATAACACGTAATTTTGTAACGTGTAACAAACAATTAATCTATAAGTATAAAAATGAATGTTTGTTTCTTTGTCCTCTATAGACTCCAAAACTATTCGACCGATTTCGTTCAAAATTTCACAGCTTATTCATATTCATGCAAGGATGTTTAGACTTTACAATTACTACAGTCTAAGGGGTTACAATGGGGTTGCTACCCCTATACAATAAATATAAATTGAACTAACTTCCTACAAGCTATAAAGCTAAATTCGTGTAATATTATTCAAAGCGATATAAAAAGCAATTCCATTTCGATTTCTTAACTCAATGGGACGAAATGGGATAACTACCCTTAAAATTAAATAATCATTTATATGAATATATTAGAAAGGTTAATTAATACAATCCAATTGGATTGTCAGACGGAAATACAAGGTAATTAACCTTTCTAATATATTCATTGAATTAACAATCCAGGGGGCTACACATAAATAAATGTATTATGTCTAAATCATTTATACACTTACTTTTCTATGTGCTCAAAAACTACTCAACTAATTTCACAATATAAACGTATTAGTACCAGGATTGTTTAGAAAATATGGTCACTACAATCAGAGTTTAAAATGGGGTTGCTACCCCTATACAATTAGCAATGTTTGGTGAAGTTTTAAATTCTTAGAGTAAAACCGTTTAATAGTGGTGGTAAATAAATACACAAAAACCCAAATTCTGTTCGTTTAGGTCGGCTATTTTGAAGCGGGAAGGAGTAGGTTTCTTTCTTCAAAATGTTTAGATTTAAAATACCTTTAGAAGATTGTAACACTCGGCATTTGTTCGCATTTGAGAATCCTTCAAAAACCACAACACCAAAAATATACCTTTAGGAACACTAGGACTTGGAAAACATAGTTTTTTATACTAATACATAAAGAGGTCAAATTTGTTTGTTTGTTTGTATGTAGGGGGTAATCCCTGGAACTACTGAAAGGATTGAAAAATAGTTTGGCTAATAAAAAGCTACACTATCCCTTAATAACTACAATTCATTTTGATAAAAACATTTTTGATTTCAATATTTGTAAATTTAGTCGGAAAAAATCTTAGGTAAAGCCCAGACTAAGGAACCAACATATGTATTTACATTTATTACCATAGCAACCAATTGAATAAAATAACAGATAAAACAGCTGTTTGCTCTAATATTTCCATTACAGCTGATTTCAAACTTTGGAGCAATTATTTGTATTTATAACTTTTAAGTTAGGTTTTATTAAAGTGTAGACCTAAGCCTTGCTGGTTCTTTTAACTTTTATTATAACTGCTGTTATAAAATATACGAAATAATTTGATTTGAACATTTAGCATTATTTACCATCTTAGCTTTGGGGTTATTATTAATCTTACATCTTAATTAAAAAGAAACATAACATGATTATGTGTTTAAAAGATTCCAACGGGGTTGGAGTGCGGAACACACAGGGGTTTTCCCTAGTTTATTATAAATCTGAATGAAATTTTGCTAGGGCAATGTTATATTGTGACAATTGTGGTGAAGTTATTTCTTGTATTGTAGCTCACTAACTCAAGTTCAAAATAGAAATTTAATTTAAAAGAATTTTTTTTTGATTTTTGGAAGAATGAAAAATAATTACAATTGTGGGTTGAAGGAAAAGACTGAAGGCGGTTGTTTCAGTGTGTCGAATTTAAAGGGCTGTGTACCAATCAGAAGTTGAAAACACTTTTACTTACGTCTTGGAAGTAAATTAGTAGCCGCGGCAGCGGCCGGTCTGAGAAGGAGAGGAAGAATGGTGGCGATAGAGCTGCCGATGACACTTCCTGCTATGGCACCTCCAACATTACCGCCGCCACCTCCACCCCCCAAGCCACCGCCTCCTAATAAGCCACCTCCGAGTTGTCTTAACATTACCAGCTATTAAACAGATAAACCAGCTGTTTACTCCAATATTTCCATTGACAGCTGATTTCAAAATTTGAAGCAATTATTTGTATTACTAACTTTTAGGTTAGGTTTTTATTGAAGTGTAGACCTTGCTGGCTCTTTTAACCTTTATTATAATTGCTGTTATAAAATAAACAAAATAATTTTATTTGAACATTTAACATTATTTATCATATTTGCTTTGAGGTTATTATCAATCCTACACCTTTATTATAAAGAAAACATAACATTGTTATGCCTATAGAAGGTTCCAATGGGTTTGGCATAGGCTTACTTTAATGAGTTTTATGTCTTAACTTTATGGATTTCAGTTGATAGATGTTCTTGAAAGATGCTATATTATATTGCAAACAATAAAACAAATTATTAACAACCTATCATATTGAAAGTTGTATGAATTATTTAAGTAAGTAATGTATGTGCTATAATCTCTCTTATTTAAAGCTACCTGCTCGATGTTCCAGGTGGTCTAAGCGACTACGACGAACAGTACTTCGACGAATTTGTGAATCCATCTGGATCCAAGGATACGTATTTGTACCCTAATCACGCCTTACAATTAGCTGAAAACGCAAAGGATGACATCTACGAAGCCAGAGGAGCACCTTTTCGGTTTCGATCCATCCCTTATCGCGGAACTAAAACAAGAACAGCAAACATCAAGGCTCCTTCGAGAAAACTGGAGATTAGGGATTCGTTATTACGAAAACTGAAAGAGGACTACGACAATGAGGCTTACGATGATTTTATCTACACTAAATAAATATAACTGTATTATTTATTTGTTTATGTATGTACATATATTTATTTGTGAATAAAATATTTTGGTATTATTTTAATAATTTTTTTGCTTCGTTACATTTTCAAGCTGATAAAAAAATTAAAGTAAGACAATCTAACTCAGTTTACTTGCAAGATTTGTGTATATTTTATTTACAGACTAGTGGACCCGGTAATGCTTCGCTATTATTTGGTTGCCATGGTAATGAATGTAAACAAACATGACGTGTTGCTATGCTTTTTATACGAACAGCTGTTTTTGTGCCCCTGATAGAATCAAAAGAAATCTTTCTTCCGTAAGATTAACATTGAAACTTTGTAGTCCAGTGGGACACAGCCCTAATGTACTAGGACTTCGGTAAATGGCCTAAAACCTTCCCAGGGTTAACCTGTGTTACTATGCAAATTCTCAAAGCAATCGGATGGACGGTTTGGTAACGCATAAAGGACAAACAGAAGACAGACATACATAGGATTATATATAAAAATATACTAGCTAACCCGTACGGCGTTGCCCGTGGTTGTTAGTATTTTCAGTCTTTTTGACATAATTGTATTCTTTTTAAGTGTTCGTTGAATACCCGTGCGTATCCTACTGTGGTCATGAAAAAAAGGCTACGCTATAAGAAAGCACTGAAAATTGTATTCCTGTAAACTACTATCTAACATGAAAAAGCTTTAAATATATCGTTTTAATTTATTATATTTTTTACTAATTTTGACTTTCACTTAATTTCATTGACAATGTTGCGAGCACCTACAACCTAAAAGGAAGCTACGTACCAAATTTCATTCCAATTCGTTCTTTTAGGAATTTTCAGTAACTTTGACCCCCCCCCCAAACCACCGTAAAATTTCGAATTTCTTTTAACCCTTTCTTAGCGAGGGTTTAAATTAGCTGGGGGTCGTAGAAATGATATTTGAATCACTTTGTAACATCCGCGTTAATTTAGGATGTAACAAACTGGTTCAAATAGAGTTTGTAATTTTAAATGTATAGGCCTAATTAGTATAAGATATTGTTTAGTATTTAAATATACAATTATATATCAAAATAAAGCTACGAATGTGATATTTTAATGGCATTTAGTTTAATTCAGATTGTTTGTTTCGTTTTCAATATAATATGTTTAAACTCGTGTATGTTTATGGTTATGCATAGTGTGAAATAATTTGTTTGTTATTATTATTATTGATAGCGAAAATATGTTTTGAAAACTATTAAAAAATTAATAGTTATGATATATTTTATATAAACAATATTTTAAACTGCATATCTCTAAGTAGGCCTATATAGATATTTAATAACCAATGTTTGAGTTGAATTATAATTCTGTAAGCATTTTTCGTTGATTTTTCCTTGTGTTTGTTTATAGTTTTTCAATTTAACCTTAAAAAGCTGTTAGTTTTGAAGAGTATTAAAGTGATTATAAATTTGCTAAGTAATGTTGCTATGGTAATGATTGTAAACAAACATAACGTGTTGCTAAGCTTTTTATACGAACAGCTGTTTTGTAAGCTATGGTTTTGAGTTCATACAGTAAAGGCTGTTGAGTTTCTTCCAAATTTGAAACTTTTTAGGGAAACTTTTCAAATTTTTCTTTACGTATAAACCTTCTATGAACTACTGCAAACATTTTAAGACCAAAATTAGCCAAATCGGTCCAGCCGTTCTCGAGTTTTAGCGAGACTAACGAACAGCAATTCATTTATATATATATATATATATATATATACACGTGTATAAGCACCTTTTGCGACCTCAGTGATGTAGGGGCCCGTTTTGCTACCGTAACAAAACATGCCTTTGCTCTACTATAACAGTGCATATAAAAATACAAGGTTGTAACTTCTTTTATACCATCCACAGATATACGGGCACCTTTTGCTACCTAATATCAGTGCTACCAACTGTGTATATAAATTACTGTGTTTCAAAATATAAGTGATTTCTCAGACATCACAAATACTCTTGCGTTTGTTTATTAAGCTAAACGGCATATGTAGAATATGTAATATGTAGAATCAAACATCATTTTAAGAAAAAATTCTTCTATACCCTTTTAAGCTGTTGTTATTTTTATGTGGTATACTTATATTCTGTAATTATGGTATTCTAAGAATTATTATTTATAATATATTTAATACCGCTAATTAAATTATTGTTAGTTTTTATAATTAGACTATTATTATTAAATTTAAGTTTTATTGTTTTTGTGGTACTATACATGGTACCATTTCTATCTTTCAGTACATTTCTATCTTTGTACAAGTACCAGTTTACAGTAATTTATGGTAATACTCTAATTTTAAGAGAAAATACTATTTCCATCGTTTACATACATTGAAAGTAATTATTTATATTTATATAACTAAACATTCATTTAAAACCTAAGTTATAAACATAAAAACATAACATATAATATGGTAAAATTAGGCCCGATTCAAGCCATACGAACGAAAAACATACCTTCGGTTTTAGGCATATTTCTCGAAAACCAATAGGCCTAATGAAACTATTTTTTACATACATACTAACAGAGGATTTATTAACATACATATGTAATATTAGACCCCTACGATAAATATTTTCTTAATAGGCCTTAGTCAAAAATTCAAATTGTTTTATATTTAAGATTTAAAATTTCAAAAATAATGAATTAAATACCAATTAAAATATAGTCTTTTATGTAAATAAAAAGTCCAATTTCAATAAAATCGGTCAAACCGTTTATGAGATACAAGCGTTTAAAAAATGTCTTACGCGGTAAAATTAGGCCCGATTCGAGCCATACGAACGAAAAACATACCTTCAGTTTTAGGCCTATTTCTCGAAAACCAATAGGCCTAATGAAACTATTTTTTACATACATACTGTACTAACAGAGGATTTATTAACATACATATGTAATATTAGACCCTTACGACAAATATTTTCTTAATAGGCCTAATTCAAAAATTTCAAATTGTTTTATATTTAAGATTCAAAATTTCAACATTTATGAATTAATTACCAATTAAAATATAGTCATTTATGTATATAAAAAGTCCAATTTCATTAAAATCGGTCAAACCGTTTATGAGATACAAGCGTTTAAAAAATGTCTTACAAGGTAAAATTAGGCCCGATTCAAGCCATATGAACGAAAAACATACCTTCGGTCTTAGGCCTATTTCTCGAAAACCAATAGGTCTAATGAAACTATTTTTTACATACATACTAACAGACGATGTATTAACATACATATGTAATATTAGACCCCTACGATAAATATTTTTTTAATAGGCCTAATTCAAAAATTTCAAATTGTTTTATATTTAAGATTTAAAATTTCAAAATTAATGAATTAATTACCAATTAAAATATAGTATTTTATGTATATAAAAAAGTCCAATTTCATTAAAATCGGTCAAATTGTTTATGAGATACAAGCGTTTAAAAAATGTCTTATGCGATAAAATTAGGCCCGATTCGAGCCATTGGAACGAAAAACACACCTTCAGTTTTAGGCCTATTTCTCGAAAACAATATTCCTAATGAAACTATTTTTTACATACATACTGACAAAGCATGTATTAACATACATATGTAATATTAGACCCCTACGACAAATATTTTTTTAATAGGCCTAATTCAAAAATTTCAAATTGTTTTATATTTAAGATTTAAAAATTCAAAATTTATGAATTAATTACCAATTAAAATATAGTCTTTTATGTCTATTATTATAAACTATAAATTATAACTGTCTACAATTATTGTAAAATATAATGCCCAGTTTATATAGATGGTGTTAAGCAATAACAACTCACTAAAATAAAGAAAACTGAGTTAACCAACTTTTATTTGAATAACTTTTTCCTCTGCGTTATGCAATAACAATTTAAGCCCTAACTTATTCCAAAGTACTCTAAATCGAAAAATTTTAATCCACATACAGCTCTAATGTTGCATTATTAAATAAATAGCAAATTTCAAGCCACAGTCATATGCATCACATTCTTGCATGGTTTCAATGGTAAGGTTTCTTGTTATAGACATTGAATTTCTATCTTTGTACAAGTACCAGTTTACAGTAATTTATGGTAATACTCTAATTTTAAGAGAAAATACTATTTCCATCGTTTACATACATTGAAAGTGATTATTTATATTTATATAATTAAACTTTCATACCTAAGTTATAAACATAAAAACATAACATATATGTTATAAAAACAATTAATTGTTTTATTCAGGACACTTATAGGATTGTGAATCATTTTTTAATTTTATATTAGTATTTTAATAGTAAAACCAGTTTTTAAAAGTAATTTGGGTATAGTATTATGTTTCTTAAATAGGCCCTTAATCCTAATATATATTTGTGAAAGGTTGTTTGTTCCTTAATAACTCGTTAGGAAATGCACCAATTTGAATGTGGCTTATGACATTCTCTTCCTTTTATAACCGTGGAACGTAAATAATATAAGCTATACAAAAATGTTGTAAATCATTTTAATAATAGGTTATTATGAGAAAATAAATTCTTCAAAACAGCATAAGCTTTAACAACGTAGGCCTAAACCAGCTGATTCTATAAAATAATATAAATATGTAGTACAATAATATGCCTTACATATTATAGTTCTGTTATTGGCATCTTTTTTTTATTATTGGCTTAACTGGTTATACAAAATTATGTATTCTACATCTATAAAAAAACTACTTGTGCCCACAACGTACATCATTGGCAAAAGACAAAATGGAGCATTAACACGTAGTATGTGTTAACAATCAGTTGCGGTAAGAATAAAAAACATCCTTTCATACCCATACCAGATGTTTGTTAAGGTTATTCTGTGAATAGTTACTGTTGGTAAACACGTGAATCATTCCAAATAAACAAAGGACAAACAAAGCGAACGTGTTGGGCTCGATCTTATAATGCGTCTAGCCTCTCAGTTCAATACATAACGAAGTATATCTGTCAAAGCACAATTCATGTCAACAATTATTGATCCGGTTAAAATCTAAATCCTTCGCTTATAAGTGTAATTTTATAGACTTTATTGTGTCAAAACAATATTTTTTCTCTAGTTACGGGTTTTTAAAACTATTTCCGATAATATTTTGGAAGATGATAGATCTTAGTATATGCGTAATAATATGGTAGGCTATAGTGAATTTTGTAATTGTTCCTTGTGGGTGAAAAATAGTAGCTTAAGTGTTAACGAAAATCAAAAATTTCCGTAGTTTTGGATTTTGGTGATTTTTGCATACTCATTATTATAGAAGACTGGCAGACAAGTAATTTGTTATTTTACTTCTGTGCAAGTCATATACAGCTCGTGTTATGGTGAATGTTATTTAAACTATGAAAATCTAACCTTGTGAACAACAACCGAAGGTTTTCTGTTGACCAGTAATGGTTGTTTTTACGGTTAGACATGTCATTATTCGAAAAATTGGTCTCATCTGTCCAAATAATGTCATGTAGGAAACCAGGGTTGTTAGTTAACTCTTCTGCCAGCCAAGCGCAAAACGTAAATCTCCTTCCTTCATCTCCATGCATTAAAGCTTGAACGGTATTTGTACTTACGAAGTACATTTTGTATTGTTGTGATTGTCAATCACCGAATGACAAGTAATACAGACGTGCTACTTTTTTGATTGAGTCCATGGGGTGCACTACAAAATATGCTAAGATATCTTCTCGACATCTTCGGTCACAACTCTTGGTTGGCATGGAAAAATACCCATTCAATCTTAGATTTCCAACCAGTCTGGTGAACATATTTCGGTTAGGTGCTGCCCTATTCGGGTATCTTTCAGTAGCGGTTTGCTGCCGAGGAACTGTTTTTTTTCCAAATAGAAAATAAACTTCCAACACGTCCACTTTTCCAGTGCTAGTAAACTCCTTGTTTACAACATAAAACAAAAGTGAAACAAAGAGCAGGCTTCACTATAACCCAATTTTTCAAAGAAACAACTACACAAAAATATTTCAAGTAGAAATGAACTACAATGAAACAAAAGTATAATTTTTATTTTTAGCTTATATGTATTACTGAGGCTGACGACTTTGTTGTTGAAAGGCGTTTGATTATTAAACGTGTGTGTGAATTAATTTTTTATTCATACAAAATTTCTCCTCACTCAAAGTTCTCACTTCTTCGTCAAGCTCAAAGTTTCCTAACAAATTGCATACTAACAACACCCCAGTAAAAGTAGTCAAACCATATCTACAAAAATAAACTCTGAAAAGACTTTTGTTTCAAATTACAGATTTTGGTCAATAGATTTAAAAATTACTGAATCTTCCACTAAGCCCTACCGGAACATCTTAATTTAGGATACAAAATTTGGTTTCAGCGTTTCCCGATGCTGTTTTCTTTGTGGGGATTTTATCTACATTTTACCCTTTTTTAATTTGACTATTTTTTAATTTAACTCCGTTCGGTCAACTTTAATATATTTTACATATATTATAGATAAAAAAATTATCGAGACATTTTCTATTGTTTGTTTGTTCTATTGTTACATTGTTTAGGTTTCATGAAATTTTTCTTTAAAAAACAATTAAAGCAATTTGCTTGTTTAGTTAAAATTTTAATTTTACATTTACAGTAAATCGTTTGTAAACAAGACATGTAATTTACAAGGTTGGTTAAGAATTTTGAGTCAGCACTAAACATAAAGGCTCTTTTGACAATAAATAAAATTAAAGCTTGCGAAATATTTTCGAAAAATATAACTGTAAACAAATTTACACTTGCAATTACATCAACTTCCTTTAAGAAAAAAAATGCTCTTAAATTATTTAAGTTGTCATTTTATAAGAAACTAGTTCCCACTTTAATATATTTAAGGAAAACATATATTTTGTGGGTAAAAATATGTGCTTTACAATTTTTGTTTCTTATAAACTTGAGTAATATTAAACATAGTTCATATTTTTCAAGATATTTAACTTTACTAATTTTTTACTGTTTACTATGTAAAGTGCTCATGATTGACTTGGATTCAAAAAGATATTTTATTTATGTATACAGAAAAATCTATTTGAAAAATAGACAACAGAAAAGCAAAAACTGCTTCCCCAATTTTGATGATTAAAAAAATCGTTCGACTAGGCAAGTACATGAAAGTAAAACTATGTTTGTGCTTTCGGTTTTTAAGTAAAAATTATTAAATTTTCTGTAATTTTTAAATGTAGACCCGCAGAAATATTTTAAAAACGAAAAACTGAAAAACCAGTGCAGGTTAATCGGGATTTGTTTGTCTCGGCCTGTAGATCAAAGTTTAAAAAAAAA
>JAGFPH010003875.1:84966-105538 GCA_018207615.1 Philaenus spumarius | reverse complement strand
TCATTTCATTATTTTGTGATTTAAGTAAAGCTAATTCAAATACTTTTATGAATCTCTAATTTACAAGTATAAAGTTCAATTCTTTTATTTATTCTCTACACTTTGTTATAATATACAATTAAAACTTGCCACTTTTTTAAAGTGATAAATCTACAAATATTCTATTCCCCTTTTTGGGATTTAAATTTTTGAGTAATCTCGTGTCCCCTTTTTTGGCAACACTACTTGCAATATAATTGTTTTATAATAAGTTGCATCACCTACTGGAAGGTTTAGGCAATCACTTTTGTACGACCTAGGTGATGCAACTGGGTGTCTAATATTTATCTTTATAAATATTTTGCCAAACAATCTCTTAAAGACCTTCCAGCAACAATAATTCAATTTACTTTTAAATTTGCTTAGCTCAGAATTTATTTATTCGAGTACTCTTACTATTTGATCTCAGAGTAGTCAGAACACTGGAACTGAACTTATAATTAATTTATATTTACTTTTTTGGTTTGTTTGCCTTACTGGACTGGGTATAAATATTTCATAAATACCTGTGTATCACTTTTTTGTGCTGCTCACAGTCCGGTTTAATGTCTCTATTAAAGACATACAGGACTGTGAGCAGCACAAAAAAGAGATACACAGGTATTTATGAACTTATAACTTAACTTATTTGTGCTTCGGTTATTACTACAGCTAAATACGATTATAATTTTTTAATACTAAACGAGAATATTGTGAATGGATAACTATACAACAAGTACTTGATTACTCTAACGTTAGTTGTAAGAAAATCAATAATTAATTTATTCCAAAAAATTAAAACTTGCAAAATCTAAATAAAATTTCTTAGTTAAAACCAATGGTATCAACATACAAATTATATACAATTTATATTTCAATCTAAAATTAACTATCCTATCAGGCTTGGTAGACAGAACATTTTATAATTAATAATTTATTTTATTAATTAATTAGCTTTACCATTTATTCAAATTGATTTAATTATTTTATTTAATTATTATTATTTTGAATTTATATTTATTGAATTGAATTAAATTTATTTTTTTACAATTTCTTAATACTTTTATCTACGTAATTATATGTCTTAATTAACTAAAAAAGACAGTTTCGTTACTACAAGATAAATTGTACCATTATTTGTATACTTGCTAATTTAATTCAACAGTTTTTACATCAGTAAAAAAAGATTAACAAAATTTAAAGGCTTAAAGGCAATAACAAAAATTATACTCTTAATTTTTACTATACAATTAATTATATACCTTCTAATCTTATTCATACAATTCTAGCAACAACATATATGTACCTACCTAACTGTTAGCGATTTAAGGTAACATTATAACTGTTATCTTGTCAAAAGCACTGTATGTAATAATTTGTCTTCTTGGTATAAGTGTACAAATTCTTGGTTGTAAAGGGATTATCCTAGACGGTCATTTAAAGATATATTTAATAACATTAATTTGTTTTGTAAACATGTCTAACATTTTCCTCACATGGGAGATCATAAATATTAACTCTTAAAGACCTAAACTTATCTAAGTAAATCAATAATAACATTTGTATAGTATATGAATTGGTATTTTTATAAAATACAATGCACTTAGTTCTCATAAAATTAATCTGATTAACACAAAAACCAATACCTTTTAACAGTTAAAATTGAATAGTTAGTAAACAAGATAGTTAAACTTGCCTTTAATAATAAATTAATTAAAACACACAATTATTATTGTTTTAGTTAGAAGATGTACAAACATAAAATTTCAGTTACACGAACCTGGGGTAACTTGTTATAGAAAACTATCAACAAATTTGTTTATCTCACAAATGTTTTTAGAATAAATTCAAGTGTCATGTTGTAGGCTATTACTGTGTACTATATCGTTCCATGTTTGTAAAACTTCTCAGAATTGAATAAAATCCACTGAGGCAGGAAGTTAAAAAAAGTTACCAACATATTTTCTTATATTAAAAGTGCGTTAGCAACAAAAATGCCAGAAGCAATTTACAACTTTTTACTGTACAGATAAAACTTGGCTGAATTTCTGACACTTTCCTGATATTTATAACAAGATTTATAAATAAAATTACTTTGAAAAAATGGCTTTTAAGAAAAATCCTTAAACATCACTCTATTTTTTTTAAGGTGTTATATCTGATTAACTGTTTAAGTTAGAATTATACATAATCAGTTATATTTTCAATTTTAAATAATAGTTTTAAAGTTTAATGTTTTATTTTTTCTTATTTGTAAATAAAAACCTTAAAAACGAGCTTGTTCATTCTGGTAGTGCATTATTGCTAGTTTGGTTATTATTATAATAAGTAATAATGGTTTATTGTCAATATACTTTTAACTAAAAGTTAGAGATTTAATAATAAACAAATTTTGCAAGAAGTTGTTGGTTCTTTCTTAACAAAGTAATTTGATATATCATTATGAAGAAGTACAAAACTAAATTTTAATTCCTAATAAGAATTCAAGCATATTATTATAAATGCACCAGGGAGTGCAACAGAATATTGAATCAATAAACGTGCGAAAGGTCGGTGACTTTTGTGCAGGCCTACATACAACATAAAATATTCAGAAAAACGGTTTAGAATAAATATTTAGGTATACAACCCAATATTTTAAGTAATTATTTAAATGTGTTGGTAAACAAAATATCCTTATTAGTATAGGCGTCTATTAAAGTTCTCGAAAACGGTCATAATTTTCATAATCAAAGGAATAATTTCGATATTATGTTAAAACCTGCTTTAAAACGTGCTGTTTCGTCATAATTATAATATCATTTTCTATTGATGCACTGTATTATTTTTGTGGTAAATACATTTAGAAACAAAATATATTTAAAAATTTACTATATTTTACAACCTTATGTAGGCTACACTTTTAAAGTCTATTTTTTACATGTTCAGTTATTTGTAAAGTAAAAATTTAAATTTAAAAATTATATCTTTTTATGTCTGGTTTGAAGATTGTTGTCATTTGACAGGTTTCTAAAAGATAAATATATTTCTGGGTTCCTTAGAGAGAGAAAATACATTGGGATCGATGATACTTAATTTTGATGTTCAAAGATATATACTCTCAAACTCTCTCAAACTCATAGCATACACAAAAATTTACTGTTCACATAAATGTAGAATTAGTTTACAGAAAATTAGTAACACATTTTTTCTAAATAGATATATTTAGATTTTAAATTATATCAATGATATATTAAAATATTTAACTTTAGAACCGGCAGATGACTTCGGGATGCGATCCACATGGTGCTGCGACAACACATTTGTAACGCGTGATTGAATCGAATATTTCCCTTACTAAACGTATTCCAATCTCAAAAAAGACAAACCGTTGAAAAGCAAATAAATGATTTATACTTTAAATTTTGTGTTTAACTTTTTTTTCTAAAACGTATATCTACATATTAGGCCAGTCGGTAGGGGTAAATTTAGACCAAAAGTTCCAGTAATTTACAATACGGCTGATTTTTTAAGTACCTTAAAGTATGTAGATTAACATTAAAAAAGTTTAACAGTCTATCAATTTCCCAAAGTCGAAAAAAAATCGATTATCATTTTTTTCGATTATCTTTAATATTTTGAGGTAGGATGAAGATTGAGAAAAATAGAAAATACCACCGTGTAGAGGAGGTATTTTTCAACAAAAAAGGACATATGTATTTATTTCGTCCGAGCAATGGTTTGTCTGGAAAAAATTCGATAATGCAAGTATGTATTTTGCAGCAGGGGAAATCACTAAAAGGGGACATCTTATTCATATATGAAGCAGTGGCTCACTCTAAATTGGCCGAATTTTAATATATCGAATTGAAACTTGTCGTAGGAGTTAAAATATATATTTTAAACATTTATGCTGAGTCTCAGCTTGTTATCTTGAAAATGACCCGATCTAGGAGTCGATTTCGATTATCGATTTTAGGAGTTCCGGATCCACGAACTAATTTCAATCTATTCCAGTTTCGTCAATTTTTGGAATATCAACATCAAATTTGTTTTACAAGTTAAGTACACCAGTATAAATATTCTTAGTAAGTATGGATGATTTTTTTCATGTTATTTTTAAAAACGAGGGGCTTGAAAATAGTATTTTACCTATCTCGTTTTAACTATAACACCTTTGGATTCAACGACTCCATTTTCGACATTTTTAAACATATTGATTTAAAAATTGGTACAGAAGTTACAAATACAATTTTTTTTGCTATACTTATTTCAAAAACTATATTTTCAAAAATGACTAATCTGCAGCTGATCAACTCAAGCGTTTTGATAAAAAATCTAAAAAGGTCTAAAATTATACTTTTTTAAGTTACTTGAGCTTTTAAAATTAAATAATGAAAAAGGTTTATACTCCTTGAACTTGTTTGAATATATATATTTAACTTGTAAAAAAACTTTCATGTTGATATTTTGAAAATTCTCTAAACTGGAGCCGATTAAAATTAGTTCGTGGGTCCAGTACTCCTAAAATCGAGAAACCCATTAATGAGTCAAGTGGCTCTAGATCGGTTCATTTTCAAGATAACAAGCTGACACTCAGCATAAACGTTTAAAATATATATTTTAACTCCTACGTCAAGTTTCATTTCGATATATTCAAATTTGGCTAATTTAGAATGAGCCAACGCTTTATATATGAATGAGATTTCTCCCTTTTTGTGATTTCCCCTGCTGCAAAATACATACCTGCATTATAGAATTTTTCCAGACAAACCATTGCTCGGACGACATAAATACGTATGATCTTTTTTGTTTAAAAATACCTCCCCTACACGGTGGTATTTTGTATTTTTCTCTATCTTCATTTCAGCTCGAAATATTAAGGATAATAATCGATTATAATTTTTTTTCGACTTTGGGAAATCGATAGACTGGTAAACTTATTTTTATGTTAGTCTACATACTTTTAAGGTACTTATAAAAGAAAAATCAGCCGTATTGCAAATTACTGGTAGTTATAAAATATAACGACTGGGCTATATGTAAAAAATTTAATCATCGTTTTAAAATATTAGTTTTCCGAAAAGCAAAAGTCACGCGGATAAATTACATAGAAACACTTAACTTTGTAATTTCTTTGAAGCTCTCTACCGCTCGTTTGGGACATTTTGACAATGATATGGAGATATCTTTGGATTCGTCAAGATTTTAACTTTCTAAAACTGCCATCCAATCAAACGTCACTTGTATAGTTCCAAAGATATGGAATTGTCTGTAAACTCTTGCAATTTGACAGATTTTAGCCAATAAAACAGCACATTTTTCATTCAAGATATGACGTAAGATTCGAATTATTTGATGTAAAGCAAATTTTACTCCTACGGTTTTGTTCGTACAGTGCTGAGAAATACTGACAAATGGGAAATTCTAAATTCGACTTTCTCAAGCTCCCGAAGTGGTACTTCCAACGATTTTTCACAAATAACATCGTATATGATGCACCCTTGAGTGATTTAATTCGTTTGATCTAATTTTGCGATTCATAGTAAGACATGAATAAAAGTTATTTGGAAATAATAATTTACAAACATACAGTTCAGTTCTTTGATTTATTCTGTACACTTTCTTATAATAATATTCCATATTTGGGCAAGGGATATATTATTCTTAAATTACTATTCAAATTAGGCCTAGTTTTTTTTTTTTTGAAGTCTTATAGTAGGAACATAAAAACTGTTTTTTCAAAATACAAACTTTGAAATTGATAAATACTTGTATAAAGTTATATTAAGAACTAAATTAAGAAACTTTTTTACATTTTTATTTATGATTAAAATTACAAAAAATTGCACTACTATTTATATAGGCTTAAATTTTAACTTTTTCCTTTCGTTGCTGAATATTTTTGTTTCTTGAGCTAATAACTTTGTAAATTTAACATCTATTTTTTTTACCAGCACATATATATTTTGTCAACCTTTCTCTACAAAAGACCTACGGGACACTTTTGGATTGGGGTTCATTTTCTACTTTTTGGGAATTAAAAAAAAAAGCTTGCAAACGCCAAAGAAATGCATTTTCGTTAACATTGCCGGTTCTTTGGACTAAAGAATATTACAGCGAAGATATTACTAATAAATGTATTGTGTTGATATTTTGTATTTGTATTCCAGAGAGACGGATTACTCTTTTTTATAATTGAAACACGCATTTATGTAATCAACCGAATATAACTTATTAAGTAATGCCTGTAATAATATTTAATATTTTAGCAAGGGTGATATTGTTGTGGTATATTAAATCAGATACGTAGAGTATATGATGACATTATTTTACGTTTACTTTCTATTATATCATTATTTTTGCACGGGATATTGTTACTATTTTTGAATTAAAGAACTTGAAATTAATTACGTTTTAATATACTCGTAAATACATTATACGGGTACTTTTTATAGAATAAAAGAAAATGAAAAAAAATTATGAAAACTTCGAATCATGAAAATGATTCAATTAATAAAATGTATCAACCTAAATACATTGAAATACTTATATAAGTAAATTAATTTTAAAGTATTTTATTTTTAAATATTGAATGTAAAAACTTTAAATTGAACATAATCTAAGTCATTTCTCTACTTAATTAATAACTAAGCGACGAAAGTGTTGACTCCTATGTTTAAAACATTTTAATTTTATGTTTTACCAACCACAAAGTGAAGATTCAAGATTATCGTTAATTATCAAAACTATATTTTTACAAACTTATTGAACAATTATGTATTCATTAAAATACAAAGTATATCGTTTGATAAGTAAGTAAAAAAGTATCGAGTCTGTTGAGTGAGCTATATAATAAACAACATACTATTTTCAACTAATGAATATAGTAAGTAAAAAAGACGCAGTAATCAAACAAAAAAGTTTTACTATTTGTTTCGGCAAAAATATTGATGTAATAAACTTAAAATAAAATAAAAAATGGTTTAATTAAAATGTATAATTAATAACTTTAAAAACAAGTTTAAAAAAGACCTTGAGTAGTTTCATACTTTTTTAAATTCATTGTTGAAAATTTGTTGTCCTATAAATTTGTTTGGTATAGAAATAGTTGATAGTTCAACAAACAACACTTTTTACTACAATCTATAAAAATAATCAACCAATTTCCCTCTCTCTTCAATTAAATAAATTATAACATACACACAAATAATGATACACACAAATTTTATTTCTTTTAATGGCTAGTAATACTTGTTAATTCAATAGAAAACTTTAACAGTAACACATTTATTAATTGTATTTATAAAAAAATTTCGTTGTTTATATGGATCAATATTTTTAATTGTTCTAAATATCGTCTATATCTACTCAGTAACACACAAGAACTCTTAACCTCGATGGGTCGGTGCCGACTTTTCCCAAGTATTAAGATGTAAATTAACAAAATATTATAACACACAGCTGTAAATTACATGAAAATAATCCTTAATAATGGTTATGATATGTAAGTGTAAGTAATGGTATATCTTGGTATCACTTGGTTCAAAGTTTGTTCAGACATGCATAAATTATATAAATATAAATTATAACACAATAGATATTTTACAATGAAAATAAGTTAAATAGAAAACTTAAATAACTCCGTATTACAAGTACCCTTTTTTATAATCAAGTTTTCGTATTTACAATCTATAGAACTAATTAGTATTTTGTAATCCGTGTAAATTTATGGTCCAATCACATGCGGTCATTCTGTCGTGGGCGTGGCTATCCCAAACAAAAGCTGTCTTCCGTGTTTTGTTATAGGGTGGTTTGAACTTTTTTTTGCAATTTTCCTATCTTAACGGCATATATTTAATATTTTTGCCAAATACGTTTTATATGTGAATATGTTTGTTTTGTTTATAGGCTACATAATTTTTCTCTAAAATTTGTGGTTCTCGCGTAGGCCTATTCTTAGTTTTTCTTACTGGTTCCGCTATGAATTAGTCATGCGCTAGGCAAAAGTTCTGACTTTCATAATGTAATTAATTAGTGAATAATTTATTATTGAATTAAGGTGAAAATTTTCCTGGATTGATCGATTAGTTTTGTTTAATTTTGATATAGGAAGTATAGGTAAAAAATATCGGAAAGTAATTTTAATTAGTTTCATTCAATGTCGAAAACCGGGCTAATAAACATATATTTTCCTGGGAGTTTACATATTTTCCGCTAGGTGTCGTTGCTTACCTTAGGAAGCTTTTGAAATTACATTCTAGATTCTAATTGATATCTCTCTCCAATTATTTCCTTAATGAAATTCTTTATTTATAAATATATTTTGAATTTTTACAATAGAAAAGAGGAAAGTCGTAGTAATAAAGGTAATTAGTAAAAATCTCTAATTTTGTTGTGATTTATTCGGGGTATAAAGAAATTTAAATATTAATCAATATTCTTTTAGAAAATGGTCAGCTTTAATTGTTTTATCTTATGTTTAATTAGTTTTTGATAACAGCTACAAGAAACTAGTTGTTAGATATAGTAGAAAAAAAATATTTTACTGTAGATAAGGTTAGGAGTGCCAAAGGTTTATGGAAGGGTTTTATTATTTATTGTTAATCCATGGTCTAAAATGTATAAGTATATAAAAAAAAAAAAATCTGAAGAATAAATTTAAAGAAATAGCATATTTTACAATGTATTGGGGTTATGTAAATGAATAACAATAAATAAAATAAAACATATGAAGCAGCTAAAATAATAAAACTAACAGCTTTAAGCAGGTGCAAAACGTGGTAGTTTTTTTAAACGGTATAATACAAAAAGTTATATAATGGAAGATTCACTAAACCTAGAAGTAATTCTCGGTTTTCTGAATTTGTAAATGCTTAACGTTTTCTAATTATACATTCCATAAGTACCAGTTTTCTATGTAAATATGCCAGTTTAAAGGTTTAAAACTATACCAATACAACATATACTGGAACTTATTTACTGTTAAACTAAACCTAGGACATGAAGTAGGATGAAGGGAAAGCCAACAAATGGAACCAAAGGTCTTAATCCTTCCCTAACAAATGTGTCAATTCTATCCCTTTTCCAATCAGAGATGACAATAATTTTACAACGACCGGAATAAAACAACTGGGTACAATTACTATGTTAATGTTATAATATAAGGCCATTACCAGTAGTAAAACATTTGCATGCATCCATGCGTTGTATGTATTATATATATCTAAATGTAACACTTTATGTTACTGTAAATATCAATTAATCCCTGAATAGAAATTTATAGTAATTGTAATCGATGACATCATGTGCGCACCTACTAAGTATATTTAAATGCGTTGTTGTTTTAGGTGTTTATGTTTTTATGACCTCCAATCAATGGGAAATTTTGGAAAGTTATTCCGAAACGTGACAAAGAAGAAACAAAACATGTCACTAAAGGAAAAACCTAAGATATTGTACATTATTAAATAAAATTAGAGACCTGGATACTAGAAAAATGTATTTAAAATATAGTAATAGGTTAGATTAGTGTTGTAATGTCAGAGCTTTATTTAAAAACCTCAGTTTATAATGTACAATAAAGGTTAATTTTATTATTTAGAAGTGTTTATTATTAATTTGTCTGTAAGAATTCAAATAACATAGCATAACCTCCAATTACCGTACACATAAAAATAAAGGAGTATACATACATTTTGTAATTACACAACATTTTGTTTAAAAAAACAGAAATTTCGTATTCAATATTTGCTTATTATTGAGATTATATATTTTTTATACAAAGTAACAACAAAGCTAGATTTTTTTTAAAATTCTTGTTAATGTATATTAATTGACAAAGTTTTAAGTGTTTTTTAAAGTAATCTGTATTCCATCTTATTTCTAGTTATATATTAATTCATGAGTGGTTCGTTGCTGTTTAAAGAATGTATTACATTATATCAATACATTTATTTGTCGCCATTCCGATTATTGATATAATAAATATATATTTTGACTCACCGTGTACCATATTCAATTTGCTGTCGTATACGACGACCGTTTCAGCTATTTAGCCATTTCAAATATTTTTATATATTTTAGGATATCCTTTGTCACTTAACACAAAAACACTCATTACTAACACAACACAATAATAAATAACACGATACATTATTTAAAAAGTAAGATTTAAAAACATGTTTCATCCTCCAAACAAATTGCAAACTTAACAAAGTCAGAATCCAAATTCACAGAACACCTTATTCAGGCCGACCATGGATATTCTTGCATGGAAGACTCACTTAAAATATTACACCGTTGTAAAAAGGGCCGTTTTATGAATTCCTTTGAGCAATTCGAGATTTACAAGAATCACGACAATAATATTTTATTAAATGAAAAACTAAACTTCGATTCCAATGCATTGTTCGATACTTTGTTTGAGATAAGCAACCCCCTCCATCGATTAGTGTGATTGACCATCGTCCGCAGTACGTATGGGAATGTTGGGCCCAAACAGTCGAAGTTTTTTTGAATTGACTGTTTTAACTTTTTAAATAATGTATCGTGTTATTTATTATTGTGGCATGTTAGTGTACTGTAATGAGTGTTTTTGTGTGAAGTGACAAAGGGCATCCTGCTGTAAACAAATACTTGAAAATGGCTGAATAGTAGAAACGGCCGTCGTATACGACAGCAAATTGAATATTGTAGACTGTAAGTCAAAATACATATTTATTAAATTATAATTAAAAATATTTCTTTACAAATTATTATAATAATTTTGCTCACTAGAGTTAATTTATAATAATTAATAATTTGTTCGAAAACCACTAATATAAATTTTATATAATAATAAAATCACTATAATGTTTTCAACCTTATTGAATAAACATTCTACTTGTTTAATTTTGTACTTTGTAAAACACATTATTTGTCTTATAACAGAGCACTTGAACAAGGCATGCCATAAAACAATATTTTATATTGATTTATGAAAACTTTCGAAAAATGTTAGTTTACTAAAAAATACGAACCCCAATAACCCATATTTATAGACAAATGTGATGAATTACAGACCTGGATCAGATGACCTTTCATACTATCCTTCATACTTGTCAAGATAAAAATATTATTTTTTTATAGTTTAAACTTTTGTAAATAGTGAAGAAAAAAAGAATGCCTGCAGAATGTTGAACAGAGTTTATCATATTTTTTGGCTAGTGATTTTATAATATACACCGATAATTTATCTATTTAAAAATTAAAATTTTAAGTAGAAACAAACATTAAATTTTAAGTTTATACCCTATTTTTCATCATTAAAATAAAATACAGTTGATGTCATTGGCTAATGTTAATAGTATGGAAATAATAATTTGAGATCTTAAAAAAACATATTTTTTGTAAACTAAATCAATAATATTATTACGTTAAAATAGGCCTTGATTATATAACTACTGGTGGATTGTCAAAACAAAATTTGTATTTTTGTTTCATTTAACATAAAATAAAATTAATAAAAGGAAGGATGTACGAAATTAGTTTTTAAAAGTTTGATAAAGAATCTTTAAAATAATAAACTGTTTAAACCAAACGCCATGAAATTAATCGTAAATAACTATATAAAGAGAGTTACAATACATTTAAAATATATTATTGCAATACTAACCCATAATGAATTAATGTGATTTTCTTGTAACAATCCCTTTTTACCCGGAACTTTAGAAAATATTATTTTTCCATTTCTGAATAGAAATAATAACCTCAATAGAGTTAACACAGTTGACACCATTGACCGTTGTTTAACAACTTTGTTTATGATAACCAGGAACGAGACCCACAGCTTTGCTTTCAGATACAAATAAACTGTACCAGGAACTGGCACATACTTTCTCACAAACATATTTAAAATTATTAAACAGATTCACTGTGACTTGTAGGGTGGGATAGAAGAGGTGATTTTGTATTAAAGTAGAAGATTAACTAATACATATAATGACTATTATCTAGAGAGAAAACTATTCGATCGATTTCGAACAAATTTGCACCAAACACGTCAATTAGGCCTGTATAGATGCACTAAAACAGGTTTTGAAAAATTTGAAAAACAACCCCCTTTATGGCCAAAAAACCCCAAAAAAAAGTTATAAAAGTTATTATTATTAGTTAAACGAGAATTTTTAGATAGATGCGTTTTTTTGCATATGATAGGGTAAATTAAAAACTAAAAATAAGCCAAATTTTATCAAAATCATTAGAGCCGTTTTTTTAACAAAAAAATAATAACTGATTTTTTGGAGGTTTTTTTGCCAAAAAGGGGTTGTTTTTCAAAAAATTTCAAAACCGTTTTTAGTGCATCTATATAGATCTACTTGACATGTCTGGTGCAAATGTTTTTGAAATCGATGAAATATTTTTCGCTCTAGCTTTGTATACATACAGACATACATACATACATACAGACATACATACAGACATACATACAGACATACATATAGACATACATACAGATACACAGACATACATACAGACTTACATACAGACAGACATTTTGTAAAAAACACTTTTTTGGACTCAGGGGTCCAAAAATGGATATTTCCACAAAAATCTCAACATCGATTATTTTTGCGATCACTATAATTTCTCAATACTATAGCATAGTGAGAAAGTAATAAATAAATAAAACACATATCGGCTAAATATTTACAGTTCACTGGCCACAAGAATGTATAATTAGTTTCGTCCAAATCGATCTAGTTTCCCATTTAGGCTTCCTCACATTATCAGTTACATAACAAGTTAGCGCAAAACTACGATTTTAGTCGGTTTTTTTATGTGCATTTAACGTATGTGACATTTTACCTAAAATATTTACATATTTTAACTTAAGAGTAATGTCTGACAAATCTAAGGTCTTTTGCTTCACAGCCCGTTCCTGTTACTAAAAAATTCTGCGGAGTTTTAACGGCACTTACGCAAAAACCGCGCTTACATGTATTGTAACTGTATCGCTGTATAAGCCGCTTTAGCTAATTAGCTTTGTATATCGAGATCGTAAAAACTTTAACTAAGTTAAAGCTATTCGAATAACAGAATCTATTGTGCCAACCGTAATGTGCCATACATTTGAGCAAAGTTACTTAATCATAATTGCATTAGTAAAAAAATCTACATACATTTTTAGAAATTACGTTTTATTGATTCAATTTAATTTTAAATTATTTGAAGCAAAGCAAACAAATTTTATTTTAGTATATTTTAAAGTTAAACATACTTATTTTTCTTGCAACACAAATTATGGCTTTAATTAGTCTGAGTAAATTAAATTAATACTTGTTTTACACTTTGAAAATATAAACTTAGAAATAGGAAATCTCTGCTAAAACAATGATTACTTCACTCAAAAAAATAAATAAAAAAATGTTGTTTGTTATGATACAATTATTACGCACTCAATAAAAAATATACAAGATTTTGTTAATAATATCAGTGTTATATCTATATAACGGCAATAGTGCATAATTGGAGAAAGTACCTCAAATATAAGTACGGTGCTAAATATTTAAGTCTTTCCTACGAATCAGAATAGAGTCTTATAACAAGTACCAGGAGACCGAGCTAAAGCTCGATTATAAGCAGGGCCTAGTTCGCTCACGTCAATAACTATTATTGCAAATTTCCGTGAACATCGTTTAGGTTAGGCCTACAACATTAAACAACTAAATAAAGGGTATGTTTATTTAACAGAAGTATTCGTTGCCAAGGTAACTATAAATAGATACAACATTAGGCTTACCTCTAATAAAATACAGTTTAAAAGAAAACAGATGATTATTGTAATTTCATTGAAAACATTTGCATCAGCTGTGCTTCGTTTAAAAGAAAACAGATGATTATTGTAATGACATTGAAAACATTTGCATCAGCTGTGCTTTGTATTGTTTAAAATGGACAAATTTCACTTTTTAATTTAATAAAAAGACGTGGAAAACGAATTTTCCCAGACTGGTGACCATTTCCAATCGATTTCTCGAGGCCAAAAGCCCCATATAAAATCAAAAAATCAAAAATCCTTAGACGGAGATTCCAGATCCATTTAGCAGACAGACAATTATCTCTCGCTTTAGAAGATAAGATATAAACCTATCATTATGTAATAAGTTTTCCTTCCGTGAAACATTTAATAAAGATTAAACATTTAAAGATCTATTCAAGAAAATAATAGGTAACAAGATGTTTTTGTATAATCATATACAGCTGCAATATTTTCAACTAGAATTGCTTTTATAATAAATACTAGCTGGCCTGACCCGGCTTTGCACGGATATACAAATCAAAGTTAAATGTATATTAACAAACAAATATATTATATCAATAAATATATTACACTGTGTATTTCTTAAGGAGATTTTTTGTAACTTTGACCCCCAAAACCTACCCTAAAATTTCGTTTTTATTTCAAACCCTTTCTTAGCGAGCACATATGGCCCTAGGGGAAGCTACATACCAAATTTCATTCCAATCCGTTCTGTGGTTTTGAAGAAATCGTGATTTAGTAACTTTGACCCCCCAATCCCTCTCTAAAGTTTTGAATTTTTTAAAACCCTTTCTTATCAGTACCTACGGTCCTAGAGGAAGCTGCATACCAAATTTAATTCTAATCCGTTGTATAGTTTTAGAGAAATCGTAATTTAGTAGCACCCCAACCCCCCACCCCTAAAATTTCGAATTTTTTTAAAACCTTTCTTAGTGAGCCCCTATGGCCCTAAACGAAGCTACATACCAAATTTTGTTCCAATCCGTTCAGTAGTTTTTGAGCAATCGTGATCAGTGGGAGAGTGGATTTGGCTTTTATATATTACTAGCTGACCCGTACAGCGTTGCCCGTGGGGGTTGGTATTTTCAGTCTTTTTAACGTAATTGTATTCTTTTTAACTGTTCGGTCAGTGAGGGGTATTTTGCTTTTATATATATCGATCTTAAATAATAAAAGCACTATTGTCATAATAATAAAAGATCTGAAATTATGATTTTAGTAACTTTGATCCCCCAAAGCCCTCCTAAAATTTCGAAATTTTTCAAACCCTTTCTTAGTAAGCACCTATGGCCCTATAGAAAGCTACATACTAAATTTCATTCTAATCCATTGTGTAGTTTTAAAGAAATCGTTTTTTAATAACTTTGATCCACCCAAATAGCCCTCTAAAATTTCGAATTTTTTCAAACCCTTTCTTATTGAGCACCTATGGCCCTAGAGGAAGCTACATACCAAATTTTATTTCGATCCGTTCAGTAGTTTTTGAGAAATCGTGATGAGTGAGTGAGTGAATGAGTGAGTGGTATTTCCCTTTTATATATATAGATATACTGTAGATATAATGAGTAAGGAGATCTATATACGGAGGTTAGCCTAAGGATATTCTAACAAATTGAATTGTTATTTCAAAAGACTGCTACCTCACCAACTATAATTTACAAAATTAAAATTTAATATTCCTCATAAACTCAAAATAATTTAAAACAACTATAAATTCGATAAAAGTAATACTGAATAGTTTATTGCTTTTTGTCCCTTAGTATTGTTGTTACGTTTTTCGTCTTGTACAACCTTCGTGATGTGAAGGAGAACATTATGTGAACTTTAATCAAACAATTTGAAAGTAGTGTATTTAAAGTATGCCATTCAAAGTACGCCTTATTGTTTTTGAAGGCATTATTATACGTAATTCCATTTTACGCATAACATTATTACTAGCGCTCAGATACATTTTCCTTTTTCTAGGTTTCCTAATTTTTTTTTTGTATATATAAGCTGATTAAAATTTTTTTAAAGTAAACATAGGTCGACGGTTCATCTTTATTAAAAAATAATAATTTACAGAGTTATTTTTAACAAACATTCATGCTGTTTTAGATTTATATATATATATATATATATATATATATATATATATAAAATTGGTGTTATAAAATTTTTAAACAAATTCGGTAGTATTTAAAAAAGGTTGAAGACATTCGGGTTCAAAGTTAAAATAAAAGCAACAGTTAATTTATAGCTCGTATGAATTGTGTTGCTTAGCTAGCAAAACTACTTTGTCGCAATCCCTATCTAAGGGGCAATTATTAAGATTCTTTCTTGATTACATGTCCTTGCTTCTGATAAGAATTAAAAGTTTACGCCAAATAGTTTTTATGTCAATTAATTATTCCGAATATTTTAAAAGGCCTTCAAGTAAAGATGATTTTGTAAAAGTAATAAAATTATTGATCTGGTTTATTATACGAAAAACATTTGATTATAAAATATGGCAAAAAAAATAAGTCTAGTTAAGTCATTTTGTAAGTGCAACCAGATGTGTATTTGTATTTTTAAAATGTCACTTGTTAAAGTGTAAACAAAGCAAATAAAAATAAAATAACAGTGGTAAGAAAACAATACCATAAATATAACAATTTGAGACGTCGGTTCTAAATTAGTGAAGTAAGTTAATACATGAAAATCATTTATGAATACAAAAATTTAATTTAAATTTAAACTTCAACTTGAATGTGTACAATTTACTTTAATGTAAATTATTAAACTATGTTTTTAATAAATACAATTTGAAGATATTATAACTTAATTTAATAATTAAAGTTTGCATGCTCGGAAAAGGTAAGCAAATTTGTTCCCATAATTTTATCATACTTTTCTCTATATGTTTTTTTTAACCATTATTCAAACAATGATTTCAAACAAGCTATGTTTTAGTACCTAATATGTGTAGACCTTAAACTCGTGTCTACTATTTAATGATAATTAAGACCATTGTAAATCTAGGTCACTTAACCATTTAATTGTAATGCTTAATCCTTAAAAAAAAAAAAACATAAACAATTGACGAAGTTCTCAAGGCGCAAAAAAGTTGATAAAATTGTGAGACATAAAAATGCATAATGAAAGTTGTGTTGGTAAGTGCTTTTACCCATACGTCTACCAAAATATAACCGAATGTCTATTATTATTTAAACTAAATTTCAAATTCAAGTCAAAAGTGTGGCCCTACTGCAAACCCTACCCTAGCCCCAGTGCCTTTCCACTAATCAATCTTCATTTTTGAATATATCAGAGGATGCAATAGTTGTTTTGCATATTATTTGCCGTTAGTGGCCTCTGGGGTTGGTGATTGAAGCTTGCAGAGGCGGAGCACTGTAGTATCCAGTAATATAAAACGAGTACTTACATGGCAAATGAAACATTTGTCCAAAATTTATACACAAATATAAAATATTCTATTCAAAAAGCAGTCACCAACAAACACGTAGAAAACATATTAGATTAACTTGTTTCAAGTGCTGTTTTATTATAATAACTCGTGCAAATAACATTATTTTAATAATACAGTCGACAGATTTGACAGAATCATGGTTGCAGGTGGATCAACACAAAATGCTGTGAAATTATATTTTCTCTTTATGTGAAATCTTTATTCGTGTAATTTATGAGGTTGTGTCTCTGAGTTTAATGCTACTATTAACCTTTACATAAAAACAGTATATTATATGTCGTTTATCTCTGACGTCATCATCAGGACACGTTTACTGCTTTCGTGGGAGTTACGTCCGGCAGTCATGAATACAATACATTAAGAACAAAGTAGCGCAGGGAAGCTCAAGTAATTATAAAATGTAATTATTATGCTGTCTGGGGAAATGTTGCAACACTTTAACTACTGTGGACATTAACGGTAAACACATCACCTTTATTGTTTACGATAATGCCTTTCTATAAAGTATAATTTGATATTATTATTGTATTAAGTAGTAAAGTTATAACTTTTCATAACTTTTGTTATACCAATCTTGAAAAAGAACTACTTAAATCTTATAAAACTTATTACCTCTGATATTATTTAACTTACGTATACTAAGTGTATGGTTTATTAAAATCCAGTAATTCGTACTTGAGTTATTGGCTCGTTTAAGCCGACAGAAGCAATTCATGCCAATACAGGTATAACATGACTTGCGCTTGCTTAGATATTCCATTTATATAACCAAATGTGTTAAATGACTTTTGTTTCTATGGCATTATATACAGAGTTTTTTAAAAGTCTGGATACGGCTTGATATCTCAAAATGTACGAGTCTTATGAGATAGAAATAAAAGCAGGTATTCACATCCATAAAATAACTACTTTTTGGCAAGTTTGAAATTTTTGCCCGACATCTTGGAATGAACTTCATTTTTTGAATGGGAAGGTGGTCATGTGATGCATCATTTCAATGTAGAATTTCAAGAGAAAACCAACGGTGAAATTTTCACATCATATCTTTAACCGATTAAAAATGGCGGCCAAAACATCGAAATCGAGTTTTCCGATTTTGGCCCAGTTTGCTGTACTATTTTCTTATTAAAATATTAATTATTTTTCTTTTTTGATTCAAAATTACATAAGCTTTCAAATTACAAACGACATGCTACACAACTGTATTTAATTCAACCACTCGAAATAAATTTTGAAGAAATCAAAATGGCTGTAACTAATTTTTTTTAAATACTCCCAAATATCGTTGTGTGGCATATCGCTTGAAAGCTCATTTAATTCTGAATCCAAAAAGAAGAATAATTAATATTTAAAAAAAATAGTACTGCAAAGTTGGGCAAAATCGGAAAACACGATTTCGTTGTTTTTGGCCACCATTTTGAATCGGTTAAAGATATGGATGTGCAAATTTCACAGTTGGTTTTCTCTTGAAATTCTACATTGAAATGATGTATCACATGACCATCTTCCCATTTAAAAAAATGAAGTTCATTCGAAGATGGCGGAACCAAGATGGTGGACAAAAATTTCAAACTCGCCAAAAAGTAGTTATTTTATGGTTGTGAATAACTGCTTTTATTTCTATCTCATAAGACCCGTATATTTTGAAATATTAAGCCGTATCCAGACTTTTCAAACACCCTGTATAAATTTCATAAGTTATGTTTCATACACTACCAGTAGGCTACTACAAATACACATTTAAGACTTGAAATTTTCAGACAATTCCTCCTTTCAGACCGCTTATATATCGGATGTTAAACCTTGTTACCTCAATCGTTCAAAGTACATTACACTGTCATTAAAGACCAAACTATTATTGGTATAGGCCTACTATACAACTCAAAGAAATTTGTGCTAATAAAAGAAACCAACATTCGCCACTAAGCAAAGAAACAATTTAAACACTTTAGCCCTAAAAGAAAATATCACATAATATATTATATACTAATTCTGGTCATTTTATAAAGTAGCATTTCTTCTTTTGTAAATAAGTTATGTTAGAGTGACAGGTAATGGTATGAATTTTTTTTTTTATAAAGTATTTAGAAAACTTGTTTTAAAAATATATGTTGTTTTTTTTACAACAACCTAATTATAAAATATACTTATAATACATAAGTTTAAATTATTTTGAAGTAGTAGGTTTTATATAATAAAGTTAAATTAACAAATATACGTAACAAGAAAATTATCATTTAATTATTATACAAATTTTAATGATGTTAGATAAACAACAAAGTTTATATTATATGTTTCCCTATTTAGTACATTGTAACCTCTTGAACCGTAAATGAGAAGTTACGTTCTTGTTTAAGAGTTAAATATATAGGTCTTGTCGTGTTTATAACTTAGTAGCTCTCCTACCCTGAGAAATCTGGATTAAGTCTGATTTTTGCATTCAAGATCTTTTATCTCCTAAAATATACTATATATGAGCTAATAATAACGATATTTGTTGATTTAATGTCTTTGTAAACTTGTTTTAGTTCTAATGCGTTAATAGTTATTTTATTTTTAAAAAAAACCTTTTACTGAACTACAAACTGTGTAATGTTTATCGTATGTCTAACTGTAACAGAAACGTTTGTCATATACTTATAAGTTATAATAATTATATTATAACAATAAAATTTACATTTATCCAGCTTTATAATAACAAAAAAAAATATTTTTAGAGTTTTAACTGAAATAGTAAGTAGTTTAGATTTTTGTTGAGATGTCAGAGTACTAATAGGTAATTATGAATATAATTTATTGTTTATGGATATATTTCGTTAGATTTTTTGCTGCCAAATAAATGAGGAGATTTGTTTGGTTTTATCTTTCATCTTTGTTCTATTATTGTATGAAATGAGTAGTTATTTTTAATTTCTCTTTATATCTTACCGGATTCACTACCATGTACAGGCCTCATGATAATGTAAGTTTATTTAACTTTTTTATTTAAGTATGTTACTATGCTAATGAAAAAGTTTAGAGAATTAAGTATAATTAGATTTTATATAATTATAATTAATTGTCTAACTAAAATGAAGCGTAATAAAAAGGTTTAACTTTCCAGTAAATAATCTTGTATAATGAACGTATTAGTGGACCGAATTCCCTATAACAAAAGGTTAGTTAATAATACGAAGAGAATATTGTTTCATATTGAAGTTCTGTTTTTAGTTTTTCCAATAATAATTTGTATGTAAATTCTTATATAATGTACTTGTAAAGCGAAGTGATGACAAAAGTATTCATGAACGAATTTCAGAGATGTTTTATTACGCAAGAAA